>JAGKTI010026753.1:0-13480 GCA_018397915.1 Birgus latro | reverse complement strand
CCAAGTCAGCAGTTCACTAAAAGATCGAACTCTCCAAAATGGTTTGATAACAACTGTGCCAGAGCAATTGCCCAGAAGTCATTAGCTTATAACACTTACTTAAAATAAAAAACATCTGAATCACTCTGTCAATTTAAAATTGCTAGAAACCAAGCAGAAGCTGTAATAAATCTCGCTAAATCACACTTTCTTCATAATCAAGCATCAAAATTACTTAACAACCCTAATGACAATAGAATATTCTGGTCAACTCTTCTTTCAATAATAACTTTATCATCCATTCCCCCACTAAAATCTTCAGATGGCAACATTACAAATGACTCACATAGGAAAGCAGATATCTTTGCCAGTACATTTGCCAGAAATTCTACCTTAGAGGAAGTCACCCAGAACGTCCAAGTACTAGAACTTGTCTCCCCCAAAATTGTTCCACTTAAAATACAGACAAGGTACGTAAAATCCATCCTAGACAATTTACATACCAACAAAGCTCCAGGCCCAGATGGAATTCCTCCAATTGTCTGGAAAAAGTGTTCCCCAGAACTTACCCCTGTTCTTGCTAAATTATTCATAATATGCATACGGTCTTCTTCATTCCCTAATTCATGGAAAGATGCCAATATCTACCCAATTCCAAAGAAAGGAAGTTCCTCTGACCCCTTTGATTACAGAGCAATAGCTGTCACATCTTCTTTTGGTAAAATATTTGAAATTTTAATCAATAAGCACACAGTTAAACAGCTTGAATCCAACAACTTTATTAGTGAAAGACAATATGGTTTTCACCACGATAGATCCACCACTGATATACTCAATCTCCTGACTCATACCATCCATCAGTCAACTGACCTATATGGAGAAACTTACGCAGTAGCCCTTTGACATTTCTGTGGCTTTCGACAGAGTGTGGCATCGTTCCCTGCTGTCCAAACGCCCTTGCTATGGACTAACGTCTTTTGCTCCTCTGCTTGCCTCATATCTCAGCGACAGAAAAATAAGAATGAAAGTAGATGATGTATATTCCAATTTCCATTCAATTAACACCGGCTTGCCACAGGGATCAGTTCTGGCACCAACCCTGTTCCTGGTTCATATTAATGATCTCTTATCTGTCACCCACAATCCCATCCATTCATATCCAGATGACTCAACACTTCATAGTTCATTGACACTCAGACACCCAGTTACAAAGTCTGATATCTCCAGTTCTCAACTCAGCACAGCCATCTCCATAAATCAAGACTTATCTATGATCAGTGAATGGGGACAAAACAATCTTGTCTCATTTAATGCTAGTAAAACCAAATATATACAATTTACTAATAGACAGATATTGCCAGATTCATATATTACCTTCAATGCTATTAATATTCCCGTCTCCAAAAGTATTGAAATTCTTGGCATCTCACTTAACAATGCCCTCAGTTGGACCTCTCATATCAGATCACTTGCTAAAACTGCCTCAAAGAAACTTGGATTATTATACAGAGTCTGTAACTTCTTCACTGACGAGCAGACAGCTATAATTTACAAGAGTCATGTGCTCTCTCAGCTTGAATATTACTCACCCTTGTGGAATGGATGTGGAGAGGTTGCATTAAAACAACTAGACAAAATTCAGAACAAAACTGTTGGAATTATTAATAACCCTGCTATTACAAATAATTTATCTCCCTTGCATTATTTTACAGATATTTTTATGGCAAATGCTCAGACGAAGTTGCGTCCATTGAGCCACCTCTCCATGCCTTCCCTCGTGCTACATGGGCATCTGGCAGCACTCACGACTGGAATGTCACACAGCCATATTGCAGAACTTCCGCCTATCAGAATTCTTTTATTCCCCAAACCGCATCTCTCTGGAACTCGCTTGCCCAGAGTTGTTTCCCACCAAACTTCAGCCTACAACTGTTCAAGTCCAACTGTTACAGATATTTCATGAATGGAGGACACCAGTAATCTGGTGTATGGATTTTTTTTTATTCATTTGTTTTTCCTACCTCTGTTGTTATGAAAAAAAAAAATGGTTTCAATACTTGTCAGTTAATGTGAAATGTGTGTAATGAACCAGAAATGACCGAAAACGACTTGTACTGGGTTTGATAAAGCAAGGTCGGTTATGTTCATCTACATATAAAAATTACCTATTGGTGTTCTCTGACCTGCTGTCATTCTGTAATGAACCTGAATTAATCCCAACGAAACTAAATTTGCCTGACTAAACTTGGTTTCATAAAAAGGGACCAGGACTATTTTAACCACGTCTTGATTATAACTGAAATAACGACATGAAACTGGACTGGAACGGATATGATATGAAACCTGTGAGCGCTAAAATGGATATACAGTACGAACAAAATCACTGTGAGAACAAGGAGTAGACGAGAACATTGTGCAATTGCTCGAAAACATATATAACTAGAAAGCATTCACAGATCGCATACCTCCACCAATGCCATTGCCATTAAAATGGATCCGGATCCGGATCCGTGGAGATATTATGTGGAATAAAAATGATCCGGATCCGTGGAGATATTATGTGGAATAAAAATAATCTGGATCCGCCCCCAAATTTAATCAATTGTTCCTTGTCCCATGACCTACCCTTCCACAAAATTTCATAGAAATTCATTGAGAACTTTGGAGATACAGTGCAGGACACTCCGGATGCGGACCTGGATCCGTCTCCAAATTGAATCACTTCTTTTTTGGCCCATGGTCCACCCTTCCACAAAATTTAGTTGACATTCATTGAGAACTTTTGGAGATATCGTGTGGACAAAGAAACAGACAAACATAGGTGAATACATAACCTCCTCCAACTTCATTGGCGGAGTTAAAGATGGAACTGTTACAGTTAAATGACATAAAGACTCAGAAAAAATTAAGATTCTGAAAGGCGTGCATCAGGAAGATATAGTTTCACCAAAATTATTTACAGCATGCCTTGATTTTTTTTTTTTTTTTTTTTTTTTTTTGAGAAATGTAGACTGCGGACCTGGATCCGCCCCAAAATTAAATAACCTTTTTCATGGTCCATGGCCCACGCTTCCACAAAATTTCATTGAAGTTCATTGAGAACATTTGGGGATATCTTACGGACAAACAAACAAACAAATGAAACTGCCATAGGCAGAGCGCTTGACGGATGGGTTACACCTCTTCCTCCTCCTCACTTGTCTGCTCAGTTTTCACTGGCGTGTAGGCAGTCATTTGGCAACATTCCTCGCGCTTCATTCCAAAGCAAAGGATGGGTTCAGGAAGCTAAAACTTGCATTGCCAGGTGCACCAGACGTTTCTCTTCAATTTTAAGAAAAAAATGATTTTCGAAATTTGAAAAAAAAAGGGGGGGGGGCACTTGGGCCTGCCACTGGGTCCCGACTCTTTCCGCACTCACGGGCATTTAGGGGTTTCTTCCCCCTCCCCCCACCCACGGCATTTGACCAATTTTGATGAAAAACAATAGGGTTCCAGGGTTTATGGGTATCTACCTTCTCAGTTTCTCGGAGAACGATTGGTGCAAAATTGAGACCTGTAGAGAGCAGACAAACAGGCAGACACACACACAGACAAACAAACGTACGGAACTGCCCAACATTCTTGCCGACTCTTTCGATTCCGGCAAGCAACAAACTCAGATAAATACATAACCTCCCCCACCTTCGTTGGTGACGGTAAACACAGATGGAGAAAACTGAAACCATTTCAGATTTGCAGATGACACTGTCTTCATCTCAGAAACAACAGAGATGCTGCAAGAAATGTTAAATGACTTAGAGTCTCAAAGTACGGCTAAAGATGAACCAGATAAAAACGAAAGTAATGTTTAATCCAAATACACCAAAGAGCGTCATCAAAATAAACAAAGAAATTATAGAATTCCAGGACAACAAGGACCCTGGGGCATATACTTAAACTGACCATGATAACGAAATAAAAAGACGCATTACATCTGGATGAAAAGCTTTCGGTAAACATAGAGACATCATGAAAAGTAGTTTGCCAGTATGTATGAAACATAAAGTATACTACCAATGTAAAATCCCATCTGTGTCGTACGGGTGAGACCTGGGACTGAGAAAATCGATGGAAAACCAACTACTCCATTCTCAAAGAGCGGGGGAAAGGTCAATATTGGGAATATCTTTAAAGGACAGGAAGAGATCAATTTGGGTGGGAGAGAAAACTAACGTAAAAGACATTATACAAGTTATAAAAGAGCAGAAATGATGCAGCCAGCTCATGTACCAAGAATAAAGGATAACCGATGGAACAAGAGGCTGGGTGACTGGACTCGAAGAAACAGGGCTGACTGGACTCCAAGAAATTGCATTCATAAAAGAAAAAGGTCAAACAGGAGGTGGTGAGATGAGCTGAGAAGTTTGGAAGCAAAACCTGGCAAAGGCTGGCTCGGCCAAGGAATTCGTGAAAAAGGTTGGGAGAGGCCTTTGTTCAGCAGTGAACTTGTAATGACTGATGATGATGATGATGATGACATCTGAACCTGCCTGAATGGATCTGCTTGACTGTGAATTATGCGATGGACGCCGTCAAACCTGCAGTGACCTGAATGGATGTTACTGGTCCTGAATCAACATAAATGACCCAACTGGAACTGAGCTGTTCTCCTGGTCTGTCCCAAAAATGGAGCTTAGGATATCTAACTGGCTCTGATTTAACGTAGCTAGCTAAAGTAGCCAAAATGGATCAGACCTCACCGAACAGTATCGGTCCACACCACCGTTTCAGATCCTGTACATCCATTCAGATCTTGCCAAGTCAGTTAATGCCCATTCAGGTCACTTCAGGTATAGTCTGACCAAATCAGATCCATTTACGTTCAGGCACATCCTTTCAGACCACTTCCGCCATTCAGGTCCTGTCAGAACACTTTAGGTGTACATTAAAGCATTGTAAGATTCAGCTGAATCAGTTAATGCCAAATTACCTCAGATCAGATACATGGTTCAGTTGGCAAATGTCAGATCCAATTGGGTCAGTTCAAGGTCATACTGACGCTATGACAATCATTCTGTTCCGGTCAGTCGTTTGACCAGTTGGACCGGTCAGTCGTTTGGCCGGTTAGACCAGGTAGACCGGTCATTTGTTACCCCAGTGTAGGTTCAGTTTAGGTAAAGTATGCCATTTCAGGCGCCTTTATTCTTCGAGTGGTAAATTATTCCATTCTTAGTCATGGTAACCAAATCATGTCAATTTCTGACCGTTCATGTGAGCCCACATCATCTCAGATTAAATCATGTCTTTCCCATCCATTCCGTGCCTGTCTTGGCTAGACCGCAGTGGGTGTGAAAGGCCTGAATGGCTGTGAGGTGGTCTGTAATGACCACTGGACTACTTGCTAATGCAAGACATTCGAAGAAGTAATGGAACATGTCAAGCGTTATTATAACAGATATTCCTGCTCGATGCAGTTACGCTGTCAAAGGATGCACATGGTTTCATGGTAACTATGCGTTCTGTTGTTGTTTCCTGTACTCGCAGTATAGTCTATATTTTGGTGATCTGCTTAGGTCATCCTCTCCTTCCTTCCCTCTTCTTTTCTTCCGTCCTCCTCCCCTCTTGCTGTTATTCCTTCTTTACGAATCTCTCTCCTCACTCTCTTTCCCATCTCTTCCTTATCCCCTCTTCTCTTTTCTTCTATTATTCCCTCTCCATCTTTATTCTCTCTTTCCCTATGTTCTTTTCCGGCTCCTTTCTCATATTTTCCCTTTTGCATTTTCTTTCTTTCCTTCCTTTTCTCCATCCCTGCTTTCCTTTCATTCTGTCTTCGCCTTCAGTATCAATCTCCTCTCCAACTTCTTTCCTGCCGACTCTATTCTTTCCCTTCTCCCTTTTCCTCTTTCCATTCCTTTCTTCATTCTCGTTTCCTCATTTTCTTCCTCATCCTCTTCGCATGCTTCTATTTTCTTTTCTTCTTTTTTTCCTTGGAATGCACTTCTTTTTTTTTTATTCTTAGCCTTTTCATCTTTGTCCTTTTTGTTCCAATCACCCGTCTTCTTTATTTTATTCCCTTTCGCATTTTTCCTTTACATCTTATACTTTCTTCTGTTATCTTTCATCCTTTCCTAGATAATTTCTTCCTTTCGTCCACTTCTTTATCTCTCTGTCTTTTACTTTCTTTTATGATCATTATGTCTCCACCCACTGTAAATTAAGCCTTCCATTCTTCGTATAATAGTCTCTCTCTCTCTCTCTCTCTCTCTCTCTCTCTCTCTCTCTCTCTCTCTCTCTCTCTCTCTCTCTCTCTCTCTCTCTCATTGAAACTTTATACACTGGTGTGCTGGACTATTGTGTCAGGGTAACTCCTGTCAGTTTTACAAGTTAAAGACCCCTCGATCATGAGGTGGTCTATTTTATAGCTTAAACTTATGATTAATCATTCTAAGACATAACATACGGTTCATTATTTACATATACAGTCATTATATGTGTTGACATCTACGGTGGGTGTGTGCGGCACCAAGCTTGGGCTGCCAAACTTGGCCTGGTGTGTGTTCATCTTGTGGACGTCCACGTCCGCTGTGAACGAGTTCCACATAGCAGCTGTCCTGCTGAAAAAGGTGCATTGATGCCTGCTGGTGTGTGACCTCGGGATCTCCAGGAGAAGGTTGCTAATCAACACCGGCCTCGTGTTGCTCTCCACTCTCCTCAAGGCAACTCTAAGGTCCTCCTGATGTGGTACATGCTGCATCTGTGCCTTGTGTAGGACGGTTAGAGCACTAACGCTTCTACGATGCTCCAGGGTGTCGAGTTGGCATTGGTCTACTCCTTGGTGTAGCTGTTGTCACTCTTCTTCCTCCTTAATGCTATTTATGAGGCGCATAGCACGTTGTTGCACCCTGTCCAGAACACTGAGGTGGCAGTGAGCACTTGACATCCATGTGAGAGGTGCATACTCCATTAGTGAGCGGACCTGGGCTTTGTAGTGCGTCAACAGGCTATCAGCCTTTAGGAGGTGCTTCATCCTTCTCAAGAGGGTCACCTTCAGGGTGGCTTTCCGTGCTACAGTCTCTAGGTGACAGTCAAACAGCAGCTTGCAGTCCACTTCCACCCCCAGGATGTGATGTGATCATGAAACTGGATTGTGTCCTTGCCAAACTTTAATTTCCCGTGCGGTAGCCTGGCATCATCTCTTGAGTGGGAAATTATCATGGCTTGGGTTTTGTTGGCAGCAAACTTGACCTGCCATCGTTGTCCCCAGACTAAGCGGCTGGATTGTTGATGTTATCACTTCAGCTACCTCTGACCTTGAAAACTGTCTTGACAGAGTACAGTCGTCGGCATAAGTGGAGGATACGAGGATTCTGCAGAGCTGATCATTGAAGATAATGTTCCACAGAATTGGACCCAGGACTGACCCTTGTGGGACTGAGGCTTCCACTGGGTGTTTCACTGAGGGCTGTCTATTCATGACAACGTTGAGGCTTCCGCCAGTCAAGTAACTAGATATCATTCCAAGCAAGCCACCAGCGATCCCAAGCTGTCCAAGCTTTGCTAAGAGAGCACAGTGCTCCACGCAGTCAAAGGCTCCTGCAGTCTCAAGAGCTATGACAAGAGTGGCCAGGCCAGAGACAAGGTTGTTGTGCCATGAGTTAGAAAGCAGAAGCATTAGATCCACGATGGATCGGCCCTTCCTCTAACCGTATTGTTGTGGTGACAGCAGATGGTGTTCCTCAAGAAAAGTGGTCAACAAATTCGCTATTATCCTCTCAATGATCTCATTGACAGCCAAGAGAAGGGAGATGGGGCAGTAGTTACCTGGTTTTGACTTTGAATTCTTTTTGTGGACTTGCACAACTCAGGATTCCTTCCACTGGTTCAGCCAAAGTCTGGATTGGATGCAGTGCTGAAATGTTCTTGTGAGGGGAGTGCAGAGTTCATCGGCACATCGTGTCAGGAGTTGTGGGCTAATTTCATCTGGGCCGTTCGCTTTTTTAGGATTTACGTTCCTCAGGTGCTGTTTGACTGCCTCTTAAGTAAACTGCAGGGTCTCAAGGCTTGATATACACAGGCAGGAGAGGATGGGCAGCTGTCTGTTAGGATTCAGTGTGGACATCTTGCTGCTAAACATTCTAGTAGAAGGTTAGCCTTCTCCTGGCTGCTGGTAGCCAGATCTCCACTGCTTGATTTCTGGGCAAGAATCCTATCATGCATGATTATGCCTTGTCTGTCTGTGACAAGGGCCCTCCATAGCTTGGCATCTACCTCATTCCGGGTGATCCTACACTTCACGTCATGCTCCCACTTTCTCTTTGCCCTTTGCTGTCCTGGTCATTGTTATGCAGGATTAGTTATGCAATTTCTTGTTTTGATGAGTAGAATTTCTTTATCTCGGATCCATGCTTTGTATTTATTCTCAGCAGCGACCCAACACCTGTATCCAAATCAAGGTTGATCTTTTGGATTGACTGAATGTGTCCTTTGGGATACATGTTGTTGCTGCAGGTTGATTAATGTGGAGGTGAGAGTATTCATGTCATGGTCCACGTTGCCACTGAGTACTGTATTCCAGTCAGAGGTGGCCAAGGCATGCCTGATAGCCAGCCAGTCGGCGTGGTCCCACAACCATATGACCCTTTGGTTAACTTCCTCTCTTGCTGGGGTAAGGCTTATTATTGACAGCACAACACTATGGTTGGAGTTGCCAACTCGGTCCATTGGGCAGCACTGTATGCTCTCCTCAGGCAAATTGGTGAGAATAGGGTCCAGTGAGCCCCCACAGATGTGTGTCAGAAAGTTTACATGATTAGTCAGCCCATGTACTACAGTGAGTTCTGAAAATGTGTGCAGTACTAAATGCTGGTTCAGGTCACCCATAATGACACAGTTTGGGGCACCATAGGTTGCCATGATGTCCAAGTGCTCATTGAGGAAGGTAATTGGTGTTGAACCAATAATAGTGTGATATAGTGCGCAGAGTAGAAAGGCACTCTTGTCAGCGTGATGACCCGAAAAAACATGATTTCTAGCATCTCTGGCATCTGAATAGGGAGAAACTACACCTGCAAGGATTCCTTGTAACAGGCAGCAATGCCTCCCCCTTGTCCACTACGGCAGTCATGGCAAATTCAGTGGCAGTACCCAGGGATCCAATCATGGGTGGTCACACAGTCCTTGTCCAGGAATGTCTCAACTGTTACCACAATGTTGACGTGGTTTCTGAGGACAAATGAGAAGGTTAATTCTCCAATGTTTGTTCTGAATCCCCTCAGGTTTGCCGACAGGATGCTATTACTCACACTTTATTTTGATGATGCCATGAATTATAAAACTGTTGGATAGGAGATTGTCTGGGAGCAACTGAGGGGGGTGGTTGGCACCTATCAGCCAGCAATGCCCTAAGAAGACGTTCCTCCCTGCCCTCAGCAGCTTTGATGTAGCAGTTGTTGGCAGTATGTCCTCGTCTCAGGAAGTAAGTGTACTCAAGGGTTTTTCTCTCCTCTGCTTGGCGATCATGGCACTGTTCAGCTTGATGACAACACCTGTTACAGTAGCTGCAGATGATGACTGTGTAGCGGTTTTTGGTGCGGTCTCGACTGCAGCACTTAGTACTATTATGTCTTCTGTTTCCCTCTCTCCTTGAGCTGCCTCTGTTGTCTGGTATTTGACTCGTCTGATATTTGACTCGTTGGTCTGTTACGAGTGACTGGAATGTTGGTTGTTGTGGATGATTTGATTGGAGGTTGACTATAGTTGTGGGTAAAGGGAGGGAGTGAGGGGCAGTGTGGTTGTCAGTGTTTGTATCAGAGGTGTTGGTGTTATTATTTGTGTTTCGGGTGGACTGAGGTTGTTGGGTATTAACTGTTTGGTTTTTTTCCTGGGTGTCATGTGTCACTTTTCTCAGACCATGGGGCTTATCAGTGTTCCAACAAGAATGGCAATGGGAGGACTTTGTGCAGACTACTTGCCAGTCAGCATTGATTTTACTGTGAAGTGCACTGACTGCCTAGGTAGTTGTCGTAGTAGGGGGACACAGTTGCTTAACCTGTGCTGGGCCGTCCAGTGCATTTAGGGCCTGAGCCAGGGCAACGCAATGCTCCAAAGCAAGTTCTTTCTGGGCTCTGTAGACCCCGACAAGGGATTTGAGCTGGTTGATGATGATGATGACCAGATCCTCAGGGGTGTGGGATAATAGTTCTTCCTTGATGGCCTGGTCCTCTGTCGACGGTGGTTGGCTATTTGATGCGGGATGAGGTGAGGTGGGCAGGCTGTCCTTTTGCTCAGTGTGGCTGTAAGTCTGGTATGTTACGGGGGTTAAGATGTTTCTTGGCCTTCTCAGTTCAGGCACTTTGCTACAGCAAAATTCCCCCACAGAGTGACAGTCATTGCAGGCCAGGTTTGGAAAGTCTTGCTGACTACAGGGTGTGGAAGGCGTGATTCTGGGTGAATAACTACATACACGGCAATATTAATTTAGTCTCAGGATAGCCTGTCTGACCAGCCCAAAACATTTTCTTGTGAAGGGTAGGGGTTGTGGTGGTGGTGGTGGGTTGTGCAGTTGTAATGGCGTAATTTTAAGGGCAATTTAAGTATAATTTAAGTTAGTATAAGGGTAATCTAAGTTAGAACAAGTGTAACATAATTGTAACCTTGAACCCGAGAAATTATTTTCTCTACGTAGTGATTTCGTCAACCATTAAATTCCATATTCAGATATAATCTCTATTACTATTCATACTGTGAGTGAAACACTATCATTATTGGAACTAAATCGAGCAACTATGTGAATACGATCGACTTTATACATGTGAATCAGTCGCTTTCCCAGCTGGTCCGTGTGGCAGCAAAATTTTTGCAAGAGTTAACAATCGCAAAACTTTGTCTTCGTACTTTGAATTCGAAAAATGTACGTTAATGTTAATGATATCTCCTTTTTGTATTGTGTAGTAGCAAATTAATGCTTATCTAAATTCTAATTTTTTATAATCATCATTAGTAATCGCAAGACTTGCAGTTTTGTCCTTGACTCGCAAAGTCATGTAACACAGCAACTGCGACACATGGGTACAAGTTGTTCAAATACTCATTCGTTTGGATTTCAGGATAACTGTAAACCCCATACACTTGTTCCAAAATTTTAAGCATCGTAAGTCAATCCATGTAGCTTGAGTGAAAACAGATTTTTCATATCCCTTGGTAGTAGGTGTAAATACTCTTAATGTTGCAGAGCGAACAGTCGAAGTTGGATTAGAACAACCGAGGCTATATAAGAATGCAAGTCGTACAGAAGCGTCACTTCACGACGTCTTCTGTTGTCACTGTGCGCTCGAAATTCCCCCCCCCCTTTACCCCTTTGTTCCTATAATACAAATCCTCTCATACATTAATAAGTGGACTTGTTGATATTCCCCCCCCCCCCAATTCCTTTCGTATCATTGTCACTTCACGACGTCTTCTGCTGTTGCAGGTTAGTGTCGCTGCACGCTTGAAATTCCCCCTCTTTACCCCTTTGTTCTTATAAATCCTCTCATACATTAATAAGTTGACTTGTTGATATCCCCCCCCTCAATTCCTTTCGTATCATTGTCACTTCACGATGTCTTCTGTTGTTGCAGGTTGTCGCTACCACTTCATTTCGTCTGCCCAAACGAGTGTTGAAGCCGTCCGGCTCACTCTAACTGCGTCCGGCTCATTCTAACTGCCTAACGCCCGCTTACACAGAAATCCCCTCCCCCCTTTTCTGATTCACATAACCCAAATGCGAATTAACTGGTCCACTGAAATTACTCTAACTTCTTATATATATTTTGTAAATATTGGAAATGAATAATAAGCCTGCGTGTATCTAGTCCTAGGAAGCTGTTGAAAATTGTATTCCGTATTTTAAGTGTCGATCGTTTACATAGTTCCTCTCTTAATACTGTATTAGTTGGGTGTGATCACCGAGGTAAAATTGAGAAAGGAAAAAAAACTCGGTCCCTAGGGTGTACTCCATAGTGGTATTATCCCAAGGTCATTTCCCAGGGAGCCCGCTCAAGGCCATGGGATTGCTGGATTCATGTTGAAAGTATCATCCTGAATATTAATTTAATGTGTGAGAATTCATGTCCCTGGAAGTGAGAAATCAAGTGTGTTAGTGATATCCGTAGCGTTGATTCAGTAGTAAAGATTATTGAATTCATGAATGATGATATTGATTGGAGTATCCATACAGTATAACTGAGAAGGACACTATACTAGTGAGTGTTAATAATCATCCTGAGTATCATACTAATTGTGAAGGACTCTCCATTAGTGTGTAAAAATACCAATCTAAGAACTTATGTAACTGTTAAGGACACTTATTTAGTGAATGATAATGTATTTCTGTGAATAATCAGTTCAACTGTATCTTGGGGTACGAAACCTCATTTTTAAATACTTATCCCGTTGGGAAATTTGATGCTCATATTTATCTACTTCTTTTGAATTATTAATCCTGCTTATGCTTAGTCTGACTAGAGATATCCTCAGTGCAAAGTGGAATTTCTCTCCCAGTTCCTAGTAATCCATAGCCCACAGAGTAATGTGTTTTATTTTGTTCTAATCATTTTTTTTTTTTTTTTTTACTTGGCATTAGTAAATATTAGGTTAAGTTCTCATTGAGTTTGTCTTATCATTCCCCTAAGCAGAAATCATCGTGAGGTTGAGTAGTCCACAATGTGTGCTAATACCTTATGACTCACGCGCTCTTTAATAAGAACACTCTACCCTAGTTCTCTTATTCTCATAGCACCAGAAGTCCTCATCATTTTTTCTGGTGGAATAAATTCCCAGCATTACGCTGGGTGGTGGCAGCCTACTCTCTAACTAAATCTCTGATTCTTTTGGTAAGTCAAAATTGAGAGGACTACACTAGACAAAAAAAATTATCATTACACAGTTGCCATCTATAGTGTGTTGCTTGGTTAGTAGTAAGTTTGGTCAATAGATGGCGCTGATGCACCTAGACAGCTGACGGCTAGAAAGAAAAACAGATTCTAATACCCTGCAGTTGAGTGGTGGGCTTATGTTTGGTCAGCTGTCGACCTGGAGGTCATGCAGGCAGTGGTGATAATATGTAATGATAGCTGGGCGGAGTGGTGAGGTAATAATGACGATGGTGATGAGCTGGGGCTGTATGATTACCCTCGGGCGTCGGTTCGTCTAGCGAGAAGTGGAGGTAACTGCTATAATTTCACCTTTACAGCAGTTCTAAAACTCCCGAGGTTGTTTTTACAGGGGCGCGAGACGTTCACACGCCTTTTGATATACAAATTTTTCGAGAGTAGATGTATATTAGTACCGACATTTAAGGCTGTAGAAAAGACTAGGAATGAAGTAGAGAGAGTAAGGGTGATGAGTGTGGGAAGGGATTGTGAACTCTGTGTGGAGGTGGATAAAAATAGGCAGTGTGTGTGTGGGTTAGGCTGATGGATGAAGACAGCGGGAAGGGATGGTAGAGTGCAGATTTGGGTGGATGTGGGATGGGTCTTGTAGT
>JAGKTI010026752.1:0-13480 GCA_018397915.1 Birgus latro | reverse complement strand
ACATTAGGCTAGGCTGGGGTAGGCTCTGAAAAAAAAAAAATGCTGCTCAGTATGGCATCCTAAGGTAGAGGTATAAAAATAAAAGGAGGATGAAATTGCAGGAGAGCTCCCGTACTTAGAATTTACGAGTAGTTTTAGGTTTTCTCAATAGGCTGTAATGTATTGTCTTAATAGATTTTAAAAGTTGCAGAAATGCCTAATTTTGAAGTTGACTACCACTATGGGTTTTACAAACTGTGGCAAGTGTCCAAACCCATGTCAGACTTTCAGGTTGATTTGCTTGCAGGTCAGTCCTGTCACTAATCGTTTGCCCCTGCTAACCTAACCAAACCTGACACAACTTAACCCAGCTTGGTCCATCCTAACCTAGCTTAATTTAACCTAACCTAACTGACCCGAACAATTTGGGGACTGATGTGTTTTCTGTAGGATGCCACCGCCTTCGTCAACAAAGCAAACTTGGTGTTCTTTAGTAACATTGAAGTAATTTCCACAGAATTTGGGTATCATAAATTAATTATACAATTATGAAAGCTAATCCCTGTAATAAAGTCCTTGCCAAAAAAAATCATTTGTTAATGGAAGCTCTCCTGCAGTGTGTCCAAAAAGTGGCAAGTTCATGTGTCCCCAGGATAAACCCACAGCCCAGAAGACAGTAGTAAATTTTAATTTTGTACGGCCACAATATTTGGTGCGCAGTCTGTTTTTCCAGTGGTTTCTGTAGCTCGGTGGAGAGATTTGATATTTGTTTCTAATGTTGATCACGCATTTTGAAGTCTGCTCTCCATCTTTATCCCACCCAGTGATAAAGGGAGAGATGTGGGAAGCCAAAGGTTTCGGGTGGGGGTACAGCCAAATGAGTCATTTTCAGTGTTACGAACATCAAAATCGTTCAAACTGGAACTCAGATGTTAGAAATATACATTGTGCAGTCAGCTGTTAATGATGAATGCCATTGATTCTAACCAGATTATTGATAATTGGTAAATAATCAAACCATATACCTGACCAACCATACCTTGAGTGTAGCAGTTTTTGTTTTCACTGCAAAATGAAAATCTGCACTTCTGCCATTATTGTGCATTTTTCAGCACAAAAGCATTGCTATTGCACACATGAGCTGGTTTCTGCTGACGTTGATGGTACAGTGTGTGCGATTTCTAATGACCTTCAGGGATTCAGAGAGGAGACGCTATTCAGAACCTCTTACATCAGGCCCACCCTGGTCTGTCTGTGGTACATATTTCATGCTTATTATGCCCCTTTCATCTCTTTTTAATTTGACCATGCCTGTGTTTGTTTTTGTTACTTACCATAACTGTTTGTTTGTATTTAGTGGGTCTAAATTGTTGGAAAAGGGAAAATTAGGAATTGTACTTGGGATGGCCAGCACCAGTTAGGGTAAGTCCCATAGGTTCTGTGCTTTCGTTATCACGCACCGTGTTCGGCACCAATTATGCTTGATAACCAAGGAATTACAGTATATTTTAACCTAACCTAACCAAACCTAACAAAACAGTTTAATCTAACCTAGCCAAATCAGTGACGTGGAAATAAACCAACAGCATCAGATCTAAGAGAACCCTAACCACAGTTTTATTATACCTTATTTTGATGTCCTGTGTGCAGCACCTCATGGTCCAGGTTGCAGGTCATCCGTGGTCAGAATCCTTGTTGGAAGTGTGAGGGATGTCAGTTGAGTGACAAGAATATCTTGCCCTCCCATGTACAGTACTTTCTGATGAGTGAAATAAAGATTTTCATTCTCCTGTCGTCTTCAGTGTCAGGGCTGACCAGGGGAATGATGGAGAGCATTTTGGAAAACCTGTTTTTGCCCCCAAATACACACACTTGGTGGAGCTACCTCTCATGTTTGTACTGTACTTCTCATGAAAAAGATTTAATTCATTTACATGACAGCTCCCAGGTCTGTGATTGGTTCATGGTCCTCGTTCCAAAATTCAGTATATAACCTCTGAGCAAAAGCTTTGACAGTCATAACCTGGAGAATTTCAGGCACTCAGAACAGTCTGATGATCCCATTTTTTTTCAGCCGCCAATGATATACAAATAATATTAAGTTTTCACTTTAGAATGTGTGTACTTTCTAGGAAAGTACCCTCATAGTCACTGACACTAGAATAATGGAAATTTTCTTGTGTATGTCCATCCTACAAAAATACTCTTTGATGACTTTATTCATAGGAAGAACCATGTTCCCCTGTATTGGAAATAGAAAAGGCACCTCTTCTGTATTGACCAAGGAACATGGCTGTTTACACAGGCAACTCCCAGTACCTGAAAGACTGATGTCAAAATTATGGTTATTGGAATCGCCATTTCTTGCACCAGATCTCTCATTCCTAATCAGTATTACCAATTATCCAAATTTCCAGTTAAAAAAAAAAAACTCAACTATACAAACCTACTTGTACACACAAAGAAAGGTTCAACCAGCCCCCTAGTTGGTGTGCCTGTACAGTACAGTAAATCCTCGATATAACGGACTTCAGTAGACCCGATTTCGCTTTTATCGGACTCGAGGAGCTACCGGACTAAACTCCTATATATCGGAAAAAGTCTGATATAACCAGAAAGCAGTCCAGACTGCCTGACAACTTCAGCTATGTTCACCACAATAAGACAAGTAAAAGACATGTTTTTCAGTGCACAGTACAGTATTATTATACCATTTGATTAATGTAGTGAAGGTATAACACAGTACAGTACTGCAATGGTGGTGAAAACCACTGATGCAGTCCGGACTAATGTCTGATATTGTATATCCGAAAAAGTCCGGATTAGCAGGGGTAAATCCGGATGTTGCTTTTATCCGAAAATCGCATATTTCGGACTGGCTTGAGCCCCAATTGGTCCGATATAGTGAGGTCTTACTGTATTGTATTTTTCCTTAACACCAAAACCTTTATCTGAATCAATATTCCTATTTATCAGGGAGTAGCCATCCATGGCCACTTGACGTAACCCCATATAACCAGTGTGTTAACCAAATTCTGTCTAAATTCCATTGCAGTTATTGTGCTGCTCTAAGTGTTTGTAGAACACATTCAGGCCTTGGTGTACTATATGTCGGTTTATTATGCCATAAATTGATAGAACTGCAACAAAAGTTATAGTCTGTTTGTGCAGACGTTTGAGCCAAGATGGCTGTCCAGTGTTTACATTCTCTGTGATCATCTCCCTTTCATTGTGTTTTGTGCGTGCAAAGCCGTTATACATCATTGCTGTCACCAAGTAACTGCAAGTGCGCAATGAGTAGTGCAGTGTGTGCTATTAAGTGGAGTGATAATTTTTAGTGTGAAGTATTGAAACTTGTGACTTGGAAATCATGTTTGGTGGAAAGCTTGGTGCTGCTGACGGTGCCAAGGGCAGGCCTCAAAGTTTTTTATATTATTATTATTATTATTATTTTTTTTTTTTAAGTGGCCCTTGACCCCCAGTGTATCCCCATTGAACCCATGTAATATTGATATTGGTATAAGTCATTATGTGCTGAGTTTTCACTTAATGTAACCCCATCACATACCAAGGCATGACTGTATATTATGACTGGATGTGTACTTGGAGAGGATGACTAAAGTTAAACAATAGTAGAGTTTTGTTGCCACTTGACATCATCCCCTATGACCTCCTTGATATCCAAAAAATCAGTATCTAAACTGTCTTAACTTGACATGACCCCTTCATGTAGTGGGCATTGCCAGGATACCAGTACTTTTTTTATTTTTTTTTTTATATATAATAGCCTGAGTTTACCATGATCAGAGACTTAGGTGTGCTATGAATGTACTGTGATGGGATACTGCAGTTTTGGTGCACATTGGAAGATTGTTAGTACTGTAGTTTGTTTTAGAACATGCTGTATGAGAATTATATGTACAGTATGTCACATCATTTTGTTAGGTACAGTAGAACCTCGATTATCCGCGAGCCAGTCAACCGGAATTGGTGCTAAACTGGACAATTTAAAGAAAATTTCCATAATCGATCAACTGGGGAAAATCCAGGACCTAACCGGCATTTCAAATTCACCGCGCAACCATCCCACCCAAATATTTTCATTCCTTCGTCACCGAGCGCATCACCGCAGTCCCCGCCATTGTTTTGAGGCTTAACAGTGTCGCAATATTTGGTGGAATGTCACCCATGGCTCCTGGCTGTTCATGGATAGATAATGTTGTATCATTTCGAAAGATCATCCGATTCATGGAGAGATATCCAGTCTACACAGCTAATGAACTGCTTCATTTTCGTAGCCATTAATGATGACTCCCAAAATCGCTGTCATGTAGCAATCAAACAGTCAGACATCAGGGACTTTTTCACAAGGGGTAATCATGCAAAAACAGCAAACATTTTGCTCGTATCCTCCTGCTCATTTGTGGGGTTCCCAGATAGTGATGCATCAATGCCCACACCAGCAAGTACTCCAGCAAAAACAGCTGCTCCACCAGTCTCCCCCATCAAGCCTGTTCGACCCCCAACCAGCCTATCCACTCATGGCTCACGTCAGTGAGCCTGCATCACCCACAACTCTGTGGTTCTGAGACAATTCACTGTCAGGTCAATTCACCATCAGACAATTCACTGTCAAAACATGGACGATTCCGCGTCAGGACAATTCGCACCTTGGGCGTTTCCCCGTCAGGACAATTCGCACCCTGGACGTTTCCCCGTCAGGACATTTCGCACCCTGGATGATTCCTCGTCATTCTGTAAATACTTATTGTTAATTAATCAATACTTTAATAACTATATTTCAAGGGGATCCATCAAAGCCCAAGCTCAGTAGTGTAGGCTTTAGATATTATTTATTGCACCTTTAGTCAGTAATTGTTTTTTCCTCACTGTAGTCGCCTGTGAATTATATTCTAGCTGTGACAGCGAGTTTGACTTGACAGCGAATTGTCCTGAAACCATCAGTCCTTGCTGAAGACTTCTTTATAGCTTTTTTTTTTCCTTTATTGTTGATTACTAATGGCTTTCAAAAATATTTTCACGCATTTTTTTTTTTTTTTTTTTTTTTTTTTTTTTTTTTTTTTTTGAGCGCCAAAACTTTTTCCTGGTGAAATATGTGTGATGCTAGATGGCCATCATTCATGTGTTGTTTAGGACAAAAGCTTGATTGGTAATAAGGACTTTCAAGAGGCTTAGTGGGAATCCTTGGTGATTAAAATTTTTATGGGACGTATTAGGGGGCAAAACTAATCGGTTAGGTTAGGTTAGAATGTAGTATGCAGTGATGTGTCCACTGTTCAGTCGGTGAGATCGTTTGTAAACACAGATCTTGAGTATCGTAAGACAGACATTTATAATTATCCTTAACTATATTTTTAACGAAAAATATAAGGCTCATAGAACCTAACCCCCAATTTTCCATGTAAATATATGTCACATTTTAGATAATAGTGTAGTAAGGATAATTACAATTTCAGTTAAATAAAATACTATACAGTACATCCTTCAACTTTGCAAACTTTAACTTTGCGATTCACCAATTTTGCGAGGTAGTTCCAAAAGTCATGTATTTTTTAACATTTATGAACTTTGCGACTGATCACACACTTTGCGACGTTGAGTGGTGGGAGAGTTGTCTTCCCGCACTACTTTGCCACCCCGAGTAATGACGTCAAGGTTCATTGGACGTACTGAGCCTCCTAGTTCAGTGGTCTGCCGCCCCGCCACGTTTGTTTGCACCTGTTTTCAACCAAGGTCACTGACCCTCACAATTTCGTGGTGCTCCTCGCAATACCCCAGCAGTCTAACCTTGCACGAGTGTATCATGGCGCCAACGGGTAAGAAGAACAAGAAATAATTTTGGAGACCAAACTGAAAATGACTGAAAGGAAAAAAGCAGGTGAAGGTAATTCTGCTGTTGGTCAGGAGTTTGGTGTTGGTGAATCGACAGTGAGAATGATTTTAAAGAACAGTGAACAAATCAAGCAAGCAGCGAATAACTATGGAGGTGCTCAATTTGATGGTAGAATGCTGGTGGACAACAAAGAAGTGCTAATAAAAATGGAAAGATATCTTGCTCACTACATTCAAAGAAAGGAAAAGGAAGGGGGGTTGCATTAGATGGGCGCCATATAAGGGAGCAGGTAAAGATATTCTATCACATGTGCCTTAAAAAAGCCATTAAACCTCCAACAAAACCTTTCAAGGCATCGAATGGGTGGCTATGCCAGTTCCTCAAAAGGAAGGGGTTTAAACACATCAGGTTCAGTGGCGAGTGAGGCAGTGCTGACTTCAAATTGGTCGGCTTCACCCCAAGGTAAGCACTTTTTCCCACTCTTTCTCTCGACTCTACCTCTTAATTTTACGATGATAAATGAAACAAACATGAACTGATGAACTGTACAGTAATATTAATAAGAAAACATCATAGGTAAGAAACATTAAAAAAAAAAATGCATTTACACTGATGTGAAGACTGGCGTGGTTTACGGGACTGGTGGCGGGGCGAGGCTTGGCTACTGTGGCCCCATGGGGCCTACGTCAGCATAAAAGCGAAGCGGCCGAGAATTAACAATGCATAACCTGGCCAATATTCTTGCCATCATTGACCAGCTGAAAAAAACCATCGTGAACAACGAATGTGACAATTTAGGGCTCAGCAAGCCTGCCGCGGTGTTGAGAGGGCCCTTCGTTTTTATGCTGACCTACACAGAGATGGGGTTAACAAGAGGAAGCAGTCTCTAATCACATAATTAATGAGAACCCCAAGAGACCCTGCCCCATCGACCAGCCGTCCTGCCACCCCTCCCCAAGCAGCCAGCGATCCTAGCATCCCTAACCTTTTTCATTCTGATGACCCCAGTGACGATTCTGACTTCGAGGGATTTATGAGAGAGGCAGAAAAACACAGCAAGATGTGGAAATATCTACCAACAGTGATAGTGATGACTTAGGCCCCGCAGGGCGACAGTAGCCAAGCCTCGCCCTACCACCAGTCCCGTACGCCAAGCCAATCTTCACATCAGTGAAAATACATTTTTTTTTTTTTTAATGTTTCTTACCTATGATGTTTTCTCATTAATATCACTGTACAGTACATCAATTTGTGTTTGTTTCATTTATCATCGCAAAATTAAGAGGTAGAGTCGAGAAAAAGAGTGGGAAAAAGTGCTTACCTTGGGGTGATGTCGACCAATTTGCCTTTATTTCATATATTTAATTGTTTGAATTTTGCGAATTTTGATTTTGCGAGGGTTTTTGTCGACCATATTCTCACAGAATTGGAGGAAGCACTGTACACTGAAAGCATTAGGCCTATTTTATGCCCCTGCGACCCATCAAAATTCCTCTAGTTTGAGAATTGCTGGTGTAAGAGAACAGGAAATGGTTGTTAATCGTCTTTCCGACATTTTGAATTCCCCGTGGCTTGCAGATAATCGAGGTTCTTTTGTACTGGTTTCCCTACTTGAATGTTTTTGAGATTATAGCATTTTAGTTATTTTTATACTGAGCAAACCAAGCCCAAGAAAATCCACTCTAACCATGCTAACCACATTGGCAAGGTTAGGTCCAATGGATACCAAAGTATTTGATTCACAATTATGTTATGTCTTGCTCGGGTTGGATTGTGTAATGTTCATAAAGTCTGGTTGTATAGCCTGACTTGACTGTTGTCTTTTGTTAGTACCCTTCTAAAAATACGTGGTAATTATAGTGGTCGGTTTAAATTCACAGTCAGTACAGTGGCTTCCACAAAGGCTCAGCTTTTGCAGGTCCTGTCTTCCTGATCCTTTAACCCCTTCGTACACGATGATGCTTTAGGCATCATTAGGGTCTTTCCTTGTAAATGCGTAGTGACGCGTTAGGCATCATAAAACATAAAATATTCACACAAAAAAAAAGTTTTAAGTCTGCATCATTTTTTGAAGTGCCATAGCTTGCCCGGCTCACATCAAAAGTAAGGAGTTGGCAACAGTGGGTCCCGATACCAGTGTCAGTGCATACAGGTTGTTTAGTACCAAACTTGCTGTCAGTGGGGGAGGAGTGTGCAGTCCCTTGTCCCTTTATATCCACTCTATTGCCCGCGTCACGTCAGCGTGACACATTTCACTATACCAATAGTGCTTATGAAGAGTTTTGGGGCACAATTGTGATTAGATTTGGTGTTTGCAATAGCAAGTTTAGGTGTTTGTGAAGCATTTGTGGCAGGTATCAGCTGTTGGGCCAATGAAGATTGTGCTACTGTTTGTAACCCTGGCCCCAGAACTACATTGCCTCTACCCTGCACCAAATGTGAGTATTCACCTATAAAAAGAGTGACGGTGAATCATGTGAATATAGTTTTGCAATACCTAGTGTGCAAGGAAATAGTGAAACAGTGCAGTAGGTTAGAGGGAGGCAGGAAACAGCCCTGTAGTCACGAAATGGCGTGAGTACACCGTAGTTTTTGCATTTTTCTAAAAAACTGTGAGGCTTAGGAGAAATCTACATATATCATGAGAAATCCTGTAGAATTCTGCATAAGTTGATGAAAGAAAAACATAACACTGCTAAGAAAAGTTTTTCGCTAGAGCTTCCCAAATAAAAACTCTGTTCTCTGTTGGAAAAAGGTTTTTCTTTTTCGCTTATTACTTTAAAACCATACCTCGTATCACAATGCCAACTCTCCTATTCAAAAACTAATAAAATTCCCTTTCAAATGATTGTGTAACATGTAGAGATATATTAGTAAATATCTGAGCTATTATGTTGGGAAATGAGATGAATGTTCCTGAATGTTTATTCACACCACCTTAATGTACGTACAGTGTTTGTGTGTGTGTGTTTGCATAGCATGTAGAACAAACATCGTCAAATAAGAATATGTAGTTTTTGTGGCAAAATAAATACTGTGTTTGGCTGGCGAAAATAAGCTGAGAATACACTTTTCTGAAGCGCCCTGGGAGAGGAGAGGCGATGTGTTATGGAACATGAAACTTATTAAAACTTATCACGGACGAAAGGGTTAATTTGGAAGTCCCAGTTTAAAATTTTGGAAGTTGCATGTTTTGTATTGTACGGACATCAGTTTTACAGTTCACATTGAAATCTGCTGCCATGATAGGTTTGATGCCTGGTTTTAATTGCTATCATTAGGTATAAGGGATTGAGGCATCTGGCAATAGATAGATAGATAGATTAGGTATATTCATGATATGTTGTTATTCACGTGTTCAATCTATTTTTCTGTCACATAATATTAGAGGCAATGAACATAATTTTGAATTACATTCCTTTTGGCAGTACATTGGCTGCAACTACCAGAAATGTAATGCATGTCATAGTGTTTTCTTGTTTCAGTAATGTAATTCCTCATTTATGTGACCACTTTTACAGACTGAAAGGTTGACCGTCTGAATCATTTTAGAGGTATCAAAAAATTAAATCATCATGATGCCACTTTTGAATGAGCACGTAGGAAGTAAAAACGTCAAGTACACTGATTGTTCTTGTTCATTATTTAACTCATTTAATATTATTATTGTTTAAAGTTAAAATAATCGATATAAGGAATTTCCACAGGTTCTTTAATCATAAATCTTATTCGCAGTTTACTGGCGTGCAGTTTTTAATTATTGCTGTTAATCAATAAAAGGTACAAAGCAAACAATTATAGTATATATAATTTTGAGTAATTAGTGGAGGTAAACCAAGAAAAAAACAGCACTCACCTGGACATTCCAAAATTCTAAATTACAGCGAACCATATTAAGTTTTTCCACACACAGTTTGATCCCTGCTGAAAAGCCTACAAGAGATACATGTACCAAAAGCATCAGTCTGTAAACTGGTTCAGTCTTCCCCAGGTGGCAGTCAACAGATGTAGACATAAAAAATTGATACAGTAAAACCTCGATATAACGGACTTCAGTAGACCGGAATTCGCTTTTATCGGACTCGAGGAGCTACCGGACTAAACTTCTATATATCGGAAAAAGTCCGATATAGCCAGAAAGCAGTCCGGACTGCCTGACAACTTCAGCTATGTTCACCACAGTAAGACACATGTTTTTCAGTGCACAGTACAGTATTATTATACCATTTGATTAATGTAGTGAAGGTATAACACAGTACAATACTGCAATGGTGGTGAAAACTACCGATGCAATCCGGACTAACATCTGATATATCGGAAAAAGTCCGGATTAGCAGGGGTAATTCCGGATGTCGCTTTTATCAGAAAATCGCATATTTCGGACTGGCCTGAGCCCCAATTAGTCCGTTATAGTGAGGTCTTACTGTACTTAGCTGCGATTAAGGTACATGCGGGCTCAATATTACATAATGAATTGGTAATTTCATACACAGCGTGGTATGCTCGGTGATCTGATTATAGGCATACACTCAGGAATTTGGAAGTCACTGGGACTTCAGATGCACGGCTGCATTTTTTTTTTTACCTAATATCCAGCCATAACGGAAGCCTCGCTGCACAGAACACAGCCATAAAAGCGATTTTCGTTTTTTTTTTCTAAGGTTAGGGCTAAAGGAGGGGTTGCACTAGAACAGCCAGACAAAATTCAGAAGTAAGCTGTTAGAATTATTGATAACCCTTCGATTACAAATATACTACCTTTCCTACAGGTGAGAAGAAATGTTGCCTTCCTTGTATTATTTTACAGATACTTTTATGGCAAATGCTCAGATGAAGTTGGATTCATTGTGCCACCCCTCCATGCCTTCTCCTATGCTACACAGGTATTTGGTAGCGCTTATGACTGGAATGCCTTACTGCCATGTTGCAGAAGTTCCGCATGTCAGAAATCTTTTATTCCTTCAACTGTATCTCTTTGGAACTCGCTTCCCCAGAGTGGTTTCACCCCCAAACTTCAACCTACAGCTGTTCAAGTCCAACTGTTACAGATTTTTAATGAATTGGGGACACCAGTGATTTGGTGTGTGGAATATTTTTTTATTCATTTGTTTTCCTTCTTCTGCTCTGTTATTTAAAAAGAGAGAGAGAGAAAAAAAAAGAAAAAAGAAAAGAGTACGACCAAAAAATGTGGCATTCATGGTTTGGTTATACAGTAAACATCCTCTCATTCGGCATTTTCGGGACCAAGCAGGTGCCAAAAGAGCAGAAACTGCCGAATGACTGGGAAAACCTGCCAAAAAGTTTTAGCAATCATGGTCGGTCATCCCAGTGAGATAACAGTGTGTACCAAGTATTATTGGTCAACCCTGAGCACTAAATATTAAAAAAACAACTTGTATTTAATATACTTAATGATTCAATGCACATGAACTTAAATTAATCTAGGTGCATTTATATATATACACCGTTAAATAGCGCAAAAAAGTTTCCAAACTTTCGGAAGGTCCCACTCACAAAGCCAGACATTCATGAGTTATGATGGCCAACGGTGCATGCTGTGTTGGCAAGCAGAAATCTTTAAAAGTGCTAAGCTATAGGTAAACTGTTCAAATTTTTGCACTAAGTTTGACTTCAAAACGCGCTAGATGTAGGAGAAAGTCTAATATTTTTTGGCACTAAATTATTATGAAAAGCCCCAAGTTATTATGAAAAGTGCATAGATCTAGCACCAGCAGCGCCAAATTGGCAACTATGGGCACATAGGTACCAGCAGTGACAGCGACCCCATCATGAGTGCCGATTGGCTCAGCATATGTGCGGAAAGAGCAGTTACTTTCGTAATGGGACTATTTATGAAAACCACTGAAAGACTGGAAATGCCATTAGACCAGATGCTGAATGAGAGGACTTTTACTGTAACTGTGTGTTGGTTTGTTTAATATCTAATACATGAGACTGTATAAGTAAAAACAAGTAGAAGGCTTGGATTATTGCCTGTGACTGCACAAGGGGCATTATCCTTTATGTAAATTTTATGTTCTACCCCATCCATTCCCAGATGGTGGAGACAATGATTTATGTCATTGAGTAGTGCACATATTGCCTTTAAAAATATGGAAGACAATGTCATGTTTTGAGGCACTGGGACATAGGTGCTTTGTGCTCCATGCCTTTCTGCCATGAAGTCACTCTGCTTCTCTTTCATTCACATACTCAGGCACCCACCAGTTGCTTAGGAAGAGCTTACATTTGGTGGCATAGTACACCCGGTGTGCAGCAGCTGCTGAGTCCACCTGAGGGCTAAACCTCATTTTTCCCTGTGTCTTGCTATAGGAAGGATGTTGGTCCTATCTTGGTGAGGTGCTCTCTTTCACAAAGGGGCAGCAGTTCCTAACATGGCTTGTGTGCTGCATTGTACTTTCAGGATAGCCCCATAGAATTAGTTGTTTACCTGTGGTCAGTGTGTCTGCTCAGCCAGACTGGGTTTAAACAAAAACTGTTGAAAAATTTGGGAATGGTCACCCCAGACTGACTAAGAATAGTGTGTGTGTGTGTTGCATAGGCTATAAAAAAATCTCATGCCAGACTTGTGTGTATGCATTGTTTGAACATATTGTCTCAATGAAGGAGCAGCTATTAAGAAAAATAGCTGACAGATGTTGCTTTAAATTAAACCCTTGACTACATCACTGTTGACACTAGGCACCTTGCTGGTGCATAGCTTGGGAAAAATGGTGTGTTCATCACTTGTTTTAACCCACATACTGTAATCCCCTATTTATCCATCAGTGCATTAACTGGCATACGTCATTATCCATTAGAGCAAAAAATGTGGTTGAATTATATCTGTATATGTCTGACTGCATCAACCTGCAGCCTGCATGGAAATAGAATTTTTCAAACTGCATTTCTGCATGTGTATTTTTTCAGCATGAATTACTGTACATACAGTATACTCTGTGTATATTGATACTATATAATATGCTGTACCATGACTTTTTATAAGGAAAACCATTTAGGGTCATGTTTTCTGTTTTTGAATAGTATAGCGTACAGTACCCCTCTGTTAGTATAAATGTGCATGCAAGTGGTGACAGCCTGTCTCCTTTGCATTATGTAAACTTGTTGCCTGCTTTTGGCTCTTTGTATACAGTATTCATCTATGCATCTCACTGTAACAAGGAAAATATTCTTAGTGGCTATAACTCCTTGTGTGGAAAACAGCAAAACTTCAGTGTTAGTATGCACACAGGCAGCACCAGCCTGTTTTCTTTGTTGTTACATGGACTAGTCACCTGCTGTCAGCCCTACACTATCCATCTGCATCGCATTCCCAGTTTTGATAAATAGCAAAATGTAGTGCCTGTACCTCTTTCTGAGGAAACTGTTTATGTAAATTTGCACACAGGTGTTGCCAGCCTGTCTCCTTTGTGTTACATAGTCTCACCTCACTTTGTGATGGGGTTCTATCAGGTGAAAACCCATTGCATAGTGATTTATCATACAGTGAGGTCAGTATAACATGAATTCAGTGGGGATAGGGAGGGGCTAATGGCCATGTAACCTAAAATCCAAAAAACAGTAAATAAATAACCTTTTAGGATTTCCCATTAGTGCCCTCAGTAGCACCACGCTTTCCACTAGGGG
>JAGKTI010026751.1:0-13481 GCA_018397915.1 Birgus latro | reverse complement strand
AAAAAAAAAAATACTTTGTCGTTAGGGAGAGCTGATTTGACTGGGAAAAAAAGGGAAACAGAAAAAGAAAGAAAGAAAGGAAGCAAGGAAGAAACGTTATGGCCCGTATTCTTGTCGGTTAAACAAGTTCCCTAACACTTTTTCCTGTGCTATTTATTTTGTCTATTACACCTTATTGCCCTCTTCTGTGTTACATAAATCCTTCCAATATCGCCACTCTCTGCATAAACAATGTACAAAACGATATTACCCACGCATATCCAAAACCAAATCGCTACGGAAAGGGGTGTTCGTGAGCTTAACCGGCGGGAATTCGTCCCACAGATTCTACTAATCTCTCCTCTGGCAAAAACAAATATAAATTACGAGATGGAATTGATTGTGTTTGGTGAAATTTAAAAAGGTCGATTTGTTTACGATAATGTTTTCAAAATCGTAACATGCACATTGGGGGAAAAAAAAAGAAGAAAAAAAACTTGTTGAGTTAATGGCTTAAAGTTTTGACATGCGCAATAGGGGAAAAAATATCGATCTGTTGAGTTGATGGTTTGAAATATATGACATGCGCAGTGGGAGCCTCGATATAGGTCGGGCTGGTGACTGAGAGGGTTAGGTGGTGACGGAGCCGCTTCACTCGCCATGACGCCACCCGCCAGGCAACTTGGTCTCCTCCTTCTCCTCTTGGCGCCAGTTCCCGCCGTCACCGCCTTCGTCACACTGTCCTCTGAGTTGCCTGGTAAAACCATATTCCTTTTACTCTATCTTGGCCTAAAATTACTATCCCTCTAGCTTGAATACTGAGCTGAAATAATAGTAACGTGATGCTAGTCACGAAGAAATGCTATGGAAAAGATGAGCCGATTCCCGCTGTCACTAATTCGTCTCACCTGATTTCCCAAGTGACATATAGTTCGTTTTCACCCAACGGAACTGGACCACTACCTCAATTCGAATAGGAGGGTGCGTGAAGGAGGTGGAGGAGAGGGGAAGGGGTAGACCGAGGATGTGCAGAGAACGAAGAATGAGACTGACTGGGAGTGCATGTGAGTGAGGTGGAGCGGAGGAGCGGAAGAGGGAGGCCGAGGATGTGGAGAGAATGGAGGCTTAGAGACTGACTAGAAGAGTGCATGTGAGTGGGGTGGAGGGGAAGAGGGAGAGCAAGAATAAGTAGAAGACGGAGGCTAAGAGACTGACAAGGAGAGTGTTATGTGAGGGAGGTGGAGGGAGAAAGAAAGGGGGAGATAGTGATGGAAGGGAGAGGTGTATGAGTGAGGGGTGTGACCTGGATAATAATGATTGTAATGATAATGATGATGTTGAAAATAATAATGATGGGGGAAAGAGGGATGGGGTGGAGAGGTGTATGAGTGAGCAATGTGAATCTGAATGATGATGATGATGATGATGATAATATTAAACTGTAAATTTTTAATAATCTAATATCAAGCCAATTTTCTCCCTTAGATTACGCCAGCCGAGCAGACAGCACTTTGGAGGCGCTGGTGTCTGGGTCTCTGCGTGGACATGACATCCTGCTGGTGAGCGACAACTTTACCCACAACACACTAAACTTGGCTCGGGTTGTGGCGACTGCTGGCATCTCACTCACGCCTATTTTCCTCGCCGCCCAAGACGCATATTTTCACACCAAGCGTCCTGTCCACCAAACCAAGGGCTCCCTCCTCACTGCCATCATCCTCTTCTATGATAACCCCACTGCCTTCCTCCTCCTCCTGGAAGAAAATAAACACTGGAAACCCGGTTACCTGGTCCTCTTCTGCCTAGACCCGAACCTCAACACCACGGCCATACTTGCTCAGCCTGTCGTCCAGCGTTCACAGTTCATCTTGCTCCTACAGCCACAGGAACACAGCGGACGGTGGCGTTTCATTGCCTACACCAGTTTACTTACCAGCATAAAGTCACCGCTGGGAGTCTGGAGCCCCAGTAGGTTCCAAACTCGTCAGTCAATTCTGCCGTCTCGATTTAAGGATTTTGGTGGTAAGGTGCTGCAAGTTCCTGTAATTTGCCAGGATGTACCCTTCCTGTACCTTAATAAGAATGGTGACTGCATCGGGGGAAACTCGGATGCTCTTGGCATTATCGGAACCAAGCATAACTTTACTCACATCAAAGTGCCCCTCAAGAAACTCATATGGGGCATGAAGATAAATGGAACGTGGCTGGGGATGCTGGGTGAACTGATGTACGGAGGGAAGGACATCATGATCAGTTCGATCAAGCTCCAAGAAGATGTATTCCTGGATTTTGACTTCGTCTATCCCTACTGGCCATACAACTTTGCAATCCTCCTTCGTGTTCCTCCGCCGGTACCACTCTGGAGGAACATCTTGTACCCCTTCTCCAAACTAATGTGGGGACTCGTTATCGGGACAACTCTAGTAGCGGCTGGCCTCTTGTCGTTCCTTCTTAAATGGCTCTTTGATGTCCACGATCCTACTGACATCGCTCTCAAGGTAACTGTATCTCTCCAACTCACACACCCCTTCACTCGGCATCTCTCGACTCCATCGAAACCTCTCTTGCTCAGTCTACCTCTCCCCCTTTACTCACTCCCTTTACTCATGTATCTCTACCCCATCCACCATCTCTTTCTCGGTTTCCCCCTTCCTCTATCCCCATCCCACACACATCTCTCTTCCCCATCCCTCCATCTCTTCCTCGTTCTCCCTTTCCTTTCTCCTCTCTCCACCTCACACCCCTTGCTCATAAATCTCTCTACCCCATCTCTCCATCTCTTCCTCGGTCCCTTCCTTCCCCTTCCCCTCACTCACATACATTCTCCTAGTCAGTCTCTCATTCTGCCTTCTCTCTACAAGACCAAAACATATCAAAGTCTTCTCTTTGTCAATTTGTGTAGTGCAGGTTAATGAATGGGTCTAATTTCGAAGGACAATTTTTCCATTCAGTTTCCATCCATCCTTCATTCAACTTATTTTTTTTCCCATCCGAAGTGTGGAGTCCCGAGGCTAGGCTATTCAGTTCGTATATTTAAGGCAAAACTGACCAGCCTTCCGCATCCCTGGGTGGCATTATGTGTGTGTGTGTGTGTGTGTGTGTGTGTGTGTGTGTGTGTGTGTGTGAGAGAGAGAGAGAGAGAGAGCCCTCTGATCTAAACCTTGATGGGCCCCTTCATCTGGAGCCCCTTAATCACAATATCGTTACAACTCAACGTAATACGTAGTTTTATGAATTACAGGAAACGTACAATCACCTTTAGATTGTGCTACATCAAGTGAGTGGATGGTGAGCGCCCCATTTACCATATTATACATACAAATTCCTTCTATATAAACCCCAGTCTAAATTGTCAAGTAAATTCCTATTATAAATATCCATCTTCCATTTATATAAATACTCATAAATTCCCAAGTAAATTTTGATTCTATAAATTCCCAAATAAATTCCCAAGCAAATTCCGATTATATAAATTTCCATCTATATATCCAGGTTGTGTTTGGGATGCTGTGATGAACGACAAGTGGGCTCAGACTACCTATGGGTGTGTGTGTGGCTGACTGTAGAGAATTTAAGATGGAAATTCCTTTAAAACCTAACGATAAAAAGATGTAACTCTGAAGGTGGTGTTAGAGCTGCTAGGACATGAACTACTACTACTACTACTACTATTACTATTATTACTGTTGTCATTACTACTACTACTACTACTATTACTATTTTTACTATTATATCACTACTACTATTACTGCTACTGCTACTACTACTACCATTCGTTTCGTTTCGTTTCGTTTCGTTTTTGAAGGCTCCAACATGCTTGCGTGCATCGGCCTTGGTCACCTAATGGCGGCTCTCCATGCTGCTCGATCTTTGGCAGCCTCCCTGTTCAGTCCCTCAGCCCTTAAGTCACACTTAATGACCTCGTCCCATGTCTTTCTCGGTCAACCCCTCCCAACCCCTCCCCCAATATTAACGCTTCTCACCCTCTGAACCCAATTAACATCCCCCATCCTCTCCACATGTCCAAACCACCTCAGCCTACCTCTCCTCATCACAACACCAATACACTCCAGTCCCATCCTACCTCTCAACTCTTCCATCGTAACCCAGCCCCCCCAGGCCTTGCACGCAGGGACGCACTGCACATCCACCTAATCATTGTCATTTCTGTACGTTTAAACCTGCGAATATCCTCTTCCTTTACTGCCCAGGTCTCACTACCATACAGCATCACACTCCTAACACATGCTGCATACAAAGACCCCTTAGCACGTAAGGAGAGTCCTCTCAATGTCAGGAGAGGCAACAGCTCCCTGAACTTCTTCCAACCACTTCTCACTCTAGCAACCGAGCTAACTCCAGCCCCACCTCCGGCACATAACATGTCTCCCAGATAACAAAACTCCTCCACACACTCAAGAGACTCACCTGCAAATTCAACCCTCTCACGCCTAACAATCTCCACCTGCTCTCCCCGACACACCGCACACATGAAATCAGCATTATCTCGCAGTCTACCTCTAATACCACTACATCTCTTGTGCACCCACTTATCACAAACACTGCACAAGATGGAATTACTTCCCACACCCATGTGGCAAACTGCACATGGCCACTCTCCCTCTCCTCTGATTGTACCGCCACCAACCCTAGATATCATCACTTTTGTTTTATCTGCATTTACCCTTAAGCCCTTGTGCCCCATACCATCTCTCCACTTCTTAAATCTTTCCTCAGCCTCCCCTTCATTCTCAGCAATCAACACCAAATCATCAGCATACAACATCTCCCATGGGAGTCCCTCTCTGAAGTCACGTGAGAGGGCTTCAAGCACCATGATAAACAACAAGGGACTCAAAACTGACCCCTGATGCACACCAACATTCACGGGAAACTCATCACTCAAAGCTCCATTCACCCTTACCTGAGTGTGAGCACCCACGTACATGGCCATAACCACCCTAACCAGCCACTCTTCCAACCCTAGCTTTCTCATTGCCCACTTCACCACCTCTCTAGGGACTCTGTCAAAGGCCTTTTCCAAATCAACAAAAACAAAATACAATTCCCTTTTCTTGCCAATATATTTTTCCTGAAGCTGTCGAACAATGAATATGGCATCAGTGGTCCCCCTGCCTGGCATAAACCCAAACTGCATCTCATTGATATTCACTCTTTCTCTAATCATACCTTCTAGAACTCTCTCCATTACTTTCATTATCTGATCTAAGAGCTTTATACCTCTGTAATTTCCTCTTTCCAGGGCATCACCCTTCCCTTTGTACACATTTAAAATTACACTCTTCAGCCAATCATCTGGGACAATACACTCATATATAATCATATTATTATTATTATTATTATTATTATTATTATCATTATTAATACTTCTACTACTACTACTGCTACTACTACTGCTGCTACTACTACTACTTCTTCGCAGGTGGTGTCAGGGCTGCTAGGACAGGCTATGAACGATAAGAGGGTGCGAGACTACCCGTGGGCGCGTGTGTGGCTAATATTCTGGTGGCTGACTGTGGATATCTTAGCAGCGGCCTACATGAGCAACCTTATGTCCGTGCTTACCGTGCCGGTTTACCCCCACCGCATACAGACACTCCAAGAACTGGCTGACTCGGATATCATGTAAGCTGGTCATCTGGCTCTGTTGATTCCCTTAAGATTTTCTTCAGTCCTGTTGATTTCCTAAAGATTTTCTTAAATGCTGTTGATTTGCTCACGGCTTGCTAAAGTGCTGCTGATTTTTTTACGATTTTCTTAAGTATTGTTAATTTTCTTACGATTTGATTCAATACATTTTCTTACGATTTACTTAATTACTATTGATTTTCTTACGATTTTCTTAACTGCTATTAATTTTCTCACGATTTTCTTCAGTGCTGTTGATTTTCATAAGGTTTTCTTAAGTGCTGTTGATTTTCTTACGATTTCCTTAAGTGCTGCCGATTTTCTTACGACTTGCTTTCGTCTGTTAAGTTTCTTATGATTTTCTTAAGTCCTGTTACTTTCTATTTTAGCATGAGTACTATAATTTGCCCAGTATAATTCCCACCTAGAGTAAATAATCTAGCGTTTAATATTCTTAGAGTGTATAATCTGTCCAAGTTAATTTTCTTATCTCTTTCTGTCTGTCTGTCTTTCGATCTTTCTTTCATTTTCAGTGAGTAATCGGGCCCTGTTAATTTTCCTACTCCGAGAAAGCACGCTGGCCCTGTTCACTTTGTCTGTCATAGCAGTCTGGCTCTGAATAATACTCTCTTTTTGGCCGCTTTGCAAGAAGAGGGAAGAGATGAGAGAGGTGCAGGCTACTTTCCTATTGTTTTCGTTTTTTTTTTTGGGGGGGGAGGGGAGAGGGGGTAAAACTTTTGAAATAATCTATCATCACACTTTTGTTACACCATACCGGGTAACAATCAATGGCCTTCTTCACAGGGTGTACTCTCCTCATTTTGCATCATTATTGCTATTCCCCTAAACTAGGCGTAAAATTTCCATGTCTTTATCTTGAATGCTAATCTGTAGTAAGAGAGTAACGCAACAATATGGTACTAGTCACGAAGAAGTGCCATGGAAAGGACGTAAAGCCGTAGCGAGGTCTGATTCCGCCACTGAGCCTGGGAAATAAGTAGCAAAATGACGTAAACGGGTTTATGTAAATAAATGAATAAATAAATAAATAAATAGGGCCAAGGGGGTCAATCTAAGATTTTTGTCCTTAAATCGGGACAAAAAAAATTCGGAGGGTGGTGATCAGTGTACACTACATCCTCTGACCCTGGACCAACATATACAGAGAAGTGTTGAAGGGCAAGTATGAGTGCAAGGAGTTCTTTCTCAATAGTTGAATAATTTCTCTGGGCCTTAATGAATTTTTTGCTAAAATTGCGCACAGGCATCTCAAAACCCTGATCATTATCCTGAAGCAAAACTGCACCAGCCCCTAGACCACTGGCATCAACAGCTTTATGTAAAGGGTTTATCAAAATCGGGAGCTTGAAGCACTGGGTGACTTGATAGGGTGGCTTTGACTTTAGAATAGGTTTCCACTCATACTTGACTCCTTTTCTTAACAAATCAGTGAGGGGAGCTACAAGATCAGAGAAGTTCAGGACAAAGTGTCTCTAGTACCCTACCATACCCAAGAATCGTTGCAACTCTCTCTTATTTGGGGACTGGGGGGAATTGACTATGGCCTGAACTTTAACATCAGGTGAACTCACTTGGCCTAAACCGACCACATAACCTAGGTACTGCACTCGCGCCCTTACAAATTCACATTTAGTTCAATTAAGCACTAGAGTTGCAGAGGACAGTCTCTGCAACAAGGCATCTAGTTGATCAAGTGTTGTTCCCAGGTGTTGCTGAAATAACAACACTATCAATGTAAGTGACACAACCATCTAAATCCTTGGTGAGATCATTCATCAGCCTTTCGAAACTGGCAAGAGCATTCTTCATACCATAGGGCATGACTTATAAGTACTGCCACCAACCACAAAACAGGAAATTTCTTGGGCGCTTTCTGTGAGTGGGACTTGCCAATATCTCTTCATCAAATCTAATTTTGTGATGAATTTAGCACTGCCTATCGCATCCACACAATCGTCTACTCTAGGAAGTGGGTAGGTATCAGTCTTGGTAAGGGAGTTAACTTTACAGTAGTCTATGCAGAACCGATGTGACCCATCGGGTTTGGGAACCACTATGACCAGGGAGCACCACTCACTTTGACAGGACTCGATTAACCCTTGCTGCAACATGTAGTTCAGTTCCTCTTGGATGATGTTCTGCTTCTGAGGACTAGCCCGGTAAGGTGACTGCTTCACAGGACTGGCATCGCCAACATCCACGTCGTGCTGTGCCACTTCCGTCCGTCATGGGGTGTCCCGGAAGACATCAGGGAACTTCCTGAGTTGATCAACAAGCTCGGCACGTCGCTCTGCAGTCAAATGGGAAAGTTTATAAGCCAGTGTACTCCAAGTGTCCTGTTTTTCTCTCGAACTGGTCGTCTGGTCCAAAGTTAAAGGGCAGCCCTCATTCTCTGTCAACTCGACAGCCGACACCACGCATGCAGCCTTAGGGGGGTCCACGTCTCGCCTGTGGTACTCCTTTAACATATTTACATGGCACAGTCTTCGTTCCTTCCTCTGGTCTGGGGTTAAAATGACATAATTTACTTCACTTACCCTCTTCTCAACTATATAAGGGCCTGCAAAACTTGCCTGCAGAGGCTGACCATGAATGGGAAGCAAAACAAGAACTTGATCACCTGGGTGATACATTCTGTTCCTAACTTTATTAGAGTGGTCATACCATCTCTTCATCTTCTCCTGAGATGACTCCAAGTGTGCCCTGGCCACTTCCATGCTATAGGCCAATCTTTCTTTAAATTTTGACACATAGTCTAGCAAGTTAATCTGGTCATCATCCTTGACCCATTGTTCTTTGAGGAGTTTAAGAGGTCCTCTTACCTCATGGTCAAAGATTAACTGAAAAGGGGAGTAGCCTAAGGACTCACTCGGTGCCTCTCTGGTTGCAGACAGTAGAAAAGGCAAACACTTGTCCCATTCCTTTTCATGAACACACAATTTCTTTTGCATACTCTTCAATGTTTGGTAATACCTCTCTAATGCACCCTAACTCTGAGGATGATATGCTGAGGATGTGATCTGGGAGATTTATAACTCCTTAAGGGTTTGTCTGAACAGTCTGGAATTAAAAATACTGCCTTGATATGATTGAACTTCCTTAGGGAGACCAAAACGGGTAAAGAAGGTCAGCATCTCTTTTACAACCAATTTAGCTGAAATATTCCTCAAGGTAATGGCTTCAGGATATCTAGTGGCCATGTCTAACATTGTGAGGATGTACTGGTGGCCTGAGGAGGTTTTAGGCAAAGAGGCAGCAACGTCCACAAGGACTCTAGTGAATGGGGCCTGAAACACAGGTAGAGGAATCAAAGGAGCCACAGGGATCGGCTTATTGCTCTTACCGACTAGCTGACAAGTGTGACATGACTTACAGAATCGAAAGACATCTCGACGGATTCCAGGCCAATAAAACTGCTGCCAGATGCAGGAGAGAGTCTTGCTCAACCCTAAGAGATCTGCTAAAGAAGAGTCACGAGCAATGGACATAATTTTTTGCCTATAGGGTCTTGAAACCACCACCAGATGTACAGTCTCCCACTCGTTATCATGAGCAACACTAGGAGGTTTCCACCTTCGCATTAACACGTTGTTTGGCTGTAAGTAATAACATTCTGTCAATTCAGACTCACATTCAACTTCCTTAACTGCTGAGTCGATTAAAGTGGCAATCTCTGGATCAGATCTTTGCATATCAGCTAATCTTGCAGTTACATCAATGTGGGGAGAATCATCAACCTCTGAGTCATTTAACTGGGCGAAAAAGGTATCACCAAGCCCAATATCATCATCGGCATTGCCAGTACCATGACTATCAACATTACCACGGCTGGCCATTGCCGTCATGACTCTAGTTACAGCACATGCGGGAAACAATCTAGGATCCAACTCAGCCCTATCCTCACTCAAGGGAGTGTTTGACACGCAGGGAACAACACTCACTTGTCCTCCCACCAAGTCATTACCCAAAAGGAAGGTGACCCCTTTTACAGGAAGCTGGTCCACAACACCCATACACACTGAACCAGTAACTAACGCTGATTGGAGCTTCACCTCAACTAGGGGAACAGATACAAACTCAGCTATACCCTGCAACAAGACACATTCATTATGGTCAGCAACATCAACAATCCCCTTCAACATTAGTGACTGAGAGGCTCCTGTGTCTCTTAGTATAGTGACTTCCTTACCACCTTTTCCATCAAGTGAAACTAACCCTTTAGATATAAAGATAGCAAAAAAATTGATTTGGGGAGGAGTCACTTGGTGTACTGCTTGGGGGAAGACTCTCTGATCTTATTACCACTCTCACTTGAACCTGACAGCTGCACTGCTCCAGTCTTACTAGTGTCTAACAATGGCCCTACAGGAGTCTGTCTATCAACCACTGACAGCTCCACTCTGGCCTTATTAACAATATGCACTTGCTGGGGTTGTGTCTGAACTACCGCTAACAATATCTGTGGATGGCTGCTCTCCGTTGGTGTCAAAAGCTCCCCAAGAGTTTATCAAAGTAATAGGTTTCACACTGAAACTTTTCCCTCAGTTTTTTCAGCACCAATCCTCCAAGTGCCCCATTTTCTGGCAATACTGGCAAAATCTGGCACCTTTTCTTGACCCTCCGGTAACACGTAGGCTACTGTCCTCACTTACTTTCGTGGAACTAACACGTTCTGGGGTTGCATTAACCCGTCACGTCCCGACCATACCACAAAATCCCGAGCATTTTTGGGAAAAAAATTTATTGGCTGAAACCTTCGCTTTTGGTGAGAAACATCGAAAATTCATAGAGAAATCGCGATCCTGTGCTTAAAACTGTTTATACAGGTGTCATGCAACCTTACGTTTTCCTTCTTTTTCAGGGTACCTGGCTAAAGAAAACGAACTATGGAAGGGTTAATTAATTCAACCCACTTTCAATTACGTATTTATTTATGTATTTGGTACGAGTTTATGTGTAGTAACAGACTATATTGGTTTTCACACAATAATATAGGCATTTATAAGCATTGTTCACTCACCCAAAACCCCAGTATATGGCACCTTCCTTTACATTACCACCTCATCACTTATGTTTGTTTCTACCTCTAGCTTCTTTGTTTCTTTGTCCTTCACCTCAGAAATCACTTTCACAGTGAATTTCGTCATTGGTGAGACCGTGGGGCAACATACCTGTACTGGCCAGGTTACAGCTAACAGGTGAATTGCCCAGTGTGGGGGGAAGGGGGAGAAGGAGGGATTAGGTGAGGCCAGGCAGTATCCCCGCTTGACAACAGGTAGAGGAAGGTCTCCTACATATGCCTACCAAAAAATCACCCATGAAACTTGAAAATTGTGCAAGTCATGACCCTTGCAATTTCGCGACGTACCCATACGTCGATGGGACTCGGTGGGTTAACTTGCCTTTACCAGAAGAAGGGTTCACAAAAACTGGTTGGTTTACTCTCCTACCCTTAACAAATGACTGAGGCTTATGTTCATGCTTATGAATTATACTATAATTATCTGCTACAACAGCAGCCTCAGCTAGGGTATCTAAATCTTTCTCTACTAAGTGTGTTGCAACATCCCTATCTATGTTACCAGTGAAGTTCTCCAACATATTTAACTCCCTCAGTGTAGAAAAATTATCAACATTCTTAGAATGTAACCATTGATCAAATAAGTCTGTGAGTACTCTAGCATATTCCACATGAGTCTGATCTTTCTGTCTGAATGAAGGTGGTTCTAAACTTAAGCCTATATGCCTCTGGCACGAGTTCATATGCTTTTAGAATGGCCTCATTTAAACAATCACAGTTAGCACTTTGATCAACTGATAAAGAAATATAAGCCTCTTGAGCCTTTCCTTTCAAAACACTCTGCAACAGTACTGTCCAAGAGTCACCTTTTCAAACAGATGGAAGTACTTAGTGATGTCTTCCTCATTAAAGAGAGGTACCAGCTCATTGTTCCTAGCAACATCAAAAGAGTCCCTGAACAGATGAAGGTAGAGGTGAACTATCAGAGTGCTTCAGTCTGATTTCATGATCCATTTCTTTTTGTCTCATTTGAACTTGTAATTCTAATTTTTTCATTTTAGCATTCCATTCTTGCTCTCTCATTTTGGCTTGCACTTCTAATTCCCTCAGCTTAATTCTGGCTAATTCAAGTTGCACTTTGTCACTAGTATCATGAGCAGAAAAATCACTGGGGCCAGGTATCTCCGAAGCCAAAGACTCAGGGTCAACAACTTGTGCAGTATCAATTGGCTCAGGACTAACTATGGAGGACTCACTTTGCTCAAACATGTTGTCCAATATTAAATCAAGTAACCTAGTCTTAGTGACTGAGGCAGAAAATCTCAAATGTAAAGCCTGGGGAAGCAATTTGAACTCGTGTTTCATAAGTGTTTTCACTCTTGTTGAGGTAGGCTTAGCATCAAAAAAAGCTATCACATCACTGTCACTGGTTAGGGTCATGATAACTGATCACAGTTAAGTAGGTAAGAGTAAGCTCTGTGTATCTGGCCAAGTTATTAATAATCCTGGCAGGAGGTCGCCAAACTGTTATGAGTGTATGGGTGTATGTATTATGGTGCACTGTTAGCCATTAATTAATCACCAAAAGGAATAAGGTAAAGCTCTCAAGAAAACTAACTTAACTTTACTGTACACTATAACATACACACTCCAAAGAAGAAACCAGAATTCGTTTTGCAAAGAGGAATTCACATACCCTTCAGAATACAAATATAAACTAGTTATTTCTTACCTAACCAGATTACAGTCAGTGGAGGCTATGTACGCACTCAGTACTCACAGATTACAGAACTCGAGGGACTTGGAGATTCCAATCCAGGTATATATATCACACACTAGTGTAGGTGAAGAAGTGACCCAAAAATGGGCAATGGTGCACAAACAGTGTGTTTTGTAATCGAAGTCATGTATTGAGCAATATGTGATAATATGAGGGAAAGTGTAACAAAATGTGACAACAGTGTAACGTGACAGTGACAAAAAGTGTAAAAATGTGTGTCTTAACAGTGACTAACAGGAGTGATTCTCTTGCTAATTCCTGAGCTTATAAGGTAGCCTTACTCTGCCTCCTTCGGCTAAGTAGCCACTAGGCTGTCTTAAATACAATCTCCAGCCACTCATAAATACTGCTACTCATGGGGGCATTACCCAACTCGGACTTAGCCAATTACGAGCAGTCAAGAAGCTTTCGAAAGTATTCTATTGGTAGTTACTCTCAAATATGCCCCTCCCAACTTAAGTCACACCCACTATGGTCAAGGACGAAGGAGTTCTACTGCGTAAAAGTTTGGGCAAAAAAACAGCGTTATCAACCCCAGAAAGCCAAACTGACCACCAGGCAAACACAGCTGGGGTCAAGGATTAACCTTACACGAGTGAAAAGTGATAAGGGAAGAGTTATCTTCACGGTACAGATTTATCTTATTCACGACTCGCCTCTTTCTCTCTACATTATCTTCTCTTCTTCTATATATTCATAAGCAACTGGGGTAACTATGCCAGTGACAATGTATCTCCCTACCTACCTATCTATCTATCTGTTTCAGCCCATCACTGGTGGAATATGGCAGCTTCATCCCACAAGCCTTGAAAAGGTCTAGTAATCCCATCTACTCCACCTTGGGTCGGAAGCTGTACATTGACCCCATCCTGGTCTATCCTGACCCCTTCCACAACCTGCTGAAAAAGGTCGTCAAAGGGACTCACGGACTTCTCGTTTCCATTGACTACCTCGTGTGGAATCAGAAAAAGAAAGGACTTGCTGAAATTACGTATATTATGGATGAGAGGGTGGGTTGGCTGTGAGGTGAAG
>JAGKTI010026750.1:1143-13481 GCA_018397915.1 Birgus latro | reverse complement strand
CACACACACACACACACACACACACACACACACACACACACACATTTATTCGCATCTTAGCCGCAAGGGAAGAAGGGACAGATCCTCACCATACCACACCTCTCGAGGGTTAACTGCGCAGTGCAATCAGCGACATCCGACAGCAGAGGTGGTTTACCCCTGCCACGTCATAATGGACCCATCCCCTTACCCGCACCTGACCTGATCAGCTGATCAGACCAAATACGGGAGAATATCCCCTCAGGGCTGCATCACAATTTATTTATTCACAATTTCTCTCCAATCATTCCCATCACGCACAGCCATTCTTCTTTGCTCAATAGACATCCCTCTCACATCCATCGCCCTCTTCACACTGTCCATCCATCCTATTCTTTGTCTTCCTCTAAACCTTTTACCTCTCACATTCTATCCAATTACAGTATCTTTTTCTCCAACAGCTCAGCCTCTTTTCAACTCGATCAGCCATATCCTGTACAACTCCAGTTCATCTTCACACTTCATCATTTCTCACTCAACCCATACGAGTCACTCCACACATACTCACCAGACACCTCATCTTCATTACATTCAAACTTTTCTTCTCTCCTACACCAATATTACAGCCTCATATAACGCAGCCGGTACCACAATATCCTCATATAGCCTTTTCTTTACAACCATGCTAAATGAATGACATTCAAACACTTTTTTTTACTCCTCCCAGCACATTTCCTACTTCATCCTAAACTTCACTTCCGCATCTATTCTTCCATCGAAAGCAACATGTGACCCTTAATACTTAAAACACTCTAGCTCCTCAAGCAAATCATCATTCAAAATTATATTCACCCTCCTACCATCTACCAACCTCGTACACTTCATCACTTTTCTCTTATTCACATTTACTGTCAATTTCCTCCTTTCACACATCCTTCCAAACTCCGCTAGCAACTGTCTCAACTTCTCCTCTGAATCTGCAACCAATGCAGTATCATCCGCAAGCAGATGACTCAGATTCCACTCTCTACCTTCAGCATTCACAGACACAAATCTCCACCTAACACTCTCACATTCATCTTCCTTACAACCCCATTCATATAAATATTAAACAAGCAACGTGACATCACACATCTCTGCCGCAGCCCCACTCTCACGGGAAACCAATCACTCATAGTATTTCCCATTCTTACACACGCTGTACTATTGATGTAAAAACTTTTCACTCCTTTTAGCAACGTACCATCAAGTCCATGCAATCTTAAAACAGTCTACAAAGCCTCCCTATCATACACTTTCTCTAAATCATACATTTTCCCTAAATCCATGAACACCCAAAACACATCCTTACCTTTCGCTAAATACTTTTCTCACACCTGTCTCACAGCAAACATCTGATCAAAGCATCCTCTCCCTCTCCTAAGGCCACACTGCTCATCATCAGTCACTCCCTCTGTACCCTCTCTAAGTCTCTTAATGAACACTCTAACGTACACCTTACATACAACACTCAACAGACCTATACCCCTAAAGCTAGTATTTTCTTACTTATAACCCTTACCTTTATACAGAGGAACCATACAAGCACTTGCCCAGTCAAATGGCACAATACCTCTCACAAAACACACATTTAACAATCTTACTAACCACTCAACAATAGTCACTCCACCACCTTTCAGGCATTCCACAGTTCACCCATCCATACCTGCAGCTTTCCCTGCTTTCATCTCCTTTACTGCCTCTTGCACTTCCTCCATCGTGATCAAAGAATCATTCAACTCTCCCAACACATTCATTCTTTGTACCCTTCCATCTACCATAGTCTCGGCCTCCCTTTCCTCCTCTGCATTTAACACTTTCAAAATACTCTGCCCACATCTTCCTTACTGCATCCATCTCATTTAACATCCTTCCATCCTCTGCTTTTACTAGCTCTTGCTTCCCAGCCTCTCCCTTTCGCACCCTTTTCACCTCCTTCCAAAACATTTTCTTACTCTGTTGAAAATTCTCAGTCAACCGCCTACCCCACCTCTCATTTACTGCCACTTTAGCATCACGCACAGCCCTTCTTCCCCTATACCTCTTTTCCTTATACCTCTCATATGACACCTCATCCTTCCTCTGCAGCCACACATCATATGTACATCTCTTCTCAGCCACAGCCATACTTACTTCCTCGCACAACCATTCACTTCCCTTTCTTACACCACTGCCCACTCGTCTCACACCACACACCTCTTCCACATGACCTACAAAAGCACTCATAAACAACTGACTCACTCACTTTCAAAACCTCCGTGCCACAACAAACTCTCCAAGCTCTCACCCATCTCTTACTAACTCTCAACTTTCCCTCCCCCAGATAGTGATCAGACATACCTCCACCCTCCCCTCTGAAAAATCACATCCAGCAATCTTCCTATTCCATTCCCAATGAGGCCTTGATGAGACTATGATCAGAGGATCCAACTGATGACAGTACTTCAATCCTGTAATGATCTGGATTATTTGTCAGGAATAGATCCAAGAGAAGGACATTATGGTCAGGATTATCTGGTATTCTGGTTGGTTGCTTTACGAACTGCGTGAGATTAAACGATTCTGCAAACAGCTCGCACTCTAGACCAACATCGTCAGTCCTGGCAGAATGCAATAACCATTCAACATTATGTATGTTAAAATCACCCAAAATGGTAATTTCGGTGCTAAGGGCAAGGTTAAGGTTACTCAAGTGTGTGGATATGGTGTCAAATACACTGGGTTCTGAAGAAGCATTGGGCGAGCGATAGACTACGCAGATATATTTGGTAATATTTAGCTAAATTAGTTTACAGTATGTAATCAAAATGAATTGAAGTAAAGTTTAAAACAGTGTCAACTGCATATTCAGATTTGATATAAAAACAGGTGTCACCCTTGTTGCGGAAGTTTGTGAGATGGTAACCAGGAAAACAAAATGGGGATATTTCAGTAGAGGGAGAGATCTGTGGTTCTGTGAGGAACAGGGCTAGAGGGGATATGGACTGTAGCAAAAAATGAACTGAATTCAGATTGGTACTGAGACCACGGACATTGGTGAAGGATTAGGTCACACCGGCACTTCTCCACTGACGAGCATGAGTGGAATTTGCAAAGACGCTGCTGGCACAGTTGCTTCACGGTGACCGGGGGGACCCTGTGCCACCAGGGAGTGGAAATATATGTGATATGCTCTGTGCATGTAGTGTGGTGTAGAGAGTTGAAGGCTGAGTTATTGAGAGAGTATGCTGGCCTACTCTGTGTGTAAATGAAAGCAATGAAAATGTTCAGAAAGGGAGATGGTCAGGATCAAGTCCTGATGGCTGGTGAAATGGGAGCTCCAGTTCTCCCTGTCACCAGCTTGCCATCCACTTGGGGAATACTGCCCTGTTCGACTAGTGCTGCAGTCTACTCCTCAAACAACACCTTGAAATTTCAAGCAGCTTTCATTTGGATATACAGTATGTATGTAGTGGTATTCTACATAAATAGTACTGAATAATAAATGAGAAGCAATGTCATATAATACTTTGGATGAAATAATCACACATTTTGGAAATCTATAATAATGGGATAATGCTAGTGCTCAGCATCTTCAGTAGATGAATCTGACCGAAGTTACAGAAGTTTCTTGCAATATCCAAATAAAGAATATTAAATCTTTTAGTGTGTCCATTTATTTTTGCCCATTTGACTGACTTTGCACAGTCACTGTTAGTCCACGCGATATAACAAGACTAACACGTAAGTCTGTACCCAGCTGCAACCTTTAAGGGTAATCTTCCTAGTACTATTTTCGTCCCAGGATCCCATTTCCTGCATGGACCTATTTTCTCAATGCATCAGTTTTCCTTTGCGATCTATCTTCTCGCTTGGACCAATATTTCCATCAGACCTATTTCCCTCTTATGAACTGGTTTCCCTCACGAACCCATTCTCTACCATTGACACATTTCTCCCCTAGACCTATATTACCCCATACATCATTTTTACCTATGAACCTATTTTTCTCGTGGACACACCAAATCCCCACGTGTCTCTGATGTCTCATGGACATATTTCCTCCATGGACCCTCATTTAACCCATCAGACCAGTGTTTCCACTTGGACCTCCCTCCATCATGAATGCATCAATCATGGATTTAACTTCTCACAAGAACCTGTTTAGGCCATGGATCTGTTTTCGTCATAGACCTATTCTCCAAAGGACCTTTTTTTCCATATACACCTTCCCACTCACCCATCCATATATGCCTACCCATTTACCTCATGCAGTAAGTCCACCTCCTGCCTTATCCTCCCGGAGGCCACATCTACCCATCTACCCACAAATCTTGCCCATCTTCAAAGACCAACAAAACACAAAGCCCACCCGCTCACCCACCTACCATCAAAGCCAACATACACTCAGCCTGCCCACTAATCCCTCTTGCCCACTTTGACCACCCAACCACCTACCCACCTGACCCTTCTCGCTCTTATACAAAAGAATACGGGAAGGAGTGTGTGACAATCTTTTCTCCCTATAATTGGAAAATATCTATAATTGGATACTGACTGATAGAGTAGGGCAATAACCAAGGAATTAGTTGGAGAAGAACAAGGAGGTTTTAGGAAGGGAAGAGGCAACATTGATGAGATATTCGTCCTAAAATGTTTAGTGAAGAATTATCTTGAGAAGGGAAAGACGTTGATGGCTGACTTCATGGATCTGGAGAAAGTATATGACAGTGGATAGACAAGGAAAGTGAATGGTGTTAAAAATACATGAAGTAAATGGGATTGATGAATATTGTGAGGAGTATATATGAGGGTGCTAGAGCTTCAGTGCGTGTAGACAATGAATTAAGTGAGTTCTTTGATATGAGTGTTGGACTGAAGCAGGGTGTGCCATATCTCCGTGGTTATTTAATTTGTGTGTGGATAGAGTTTTAAAAGAAATACTAGGTAGGGCAGTGGATACTGGAATGTCACTAATGAGAGTGGATTGTGTGTGGAGACTGGAAACTTCCTGCACTGCTAAATGCAGACGACACTTCGTTAAGTGAAGATGAAGGTGAGCTGCAAGGCTTGGTGAATGAGTCAGGGAGTGTATGTCTGATACGGAATCTAAAACTGATGTACATAAGAGTAACATTACGGTCTTTGAAAGAAATGAAGAGACATCTTGCACTGTGAGACGGGATGGAGAGGAAATGGAGAAATCTGAGTGCATTCAAGTGTAACGCAGGCTTTTTCTACCTACGTTATAAATAATTATCTTAGCTATGTCACACCGCTGTCACCGCCAGTGTGGTGAGTGAATTTCTGATACTCTTGAATTAACACACCACTGTGCCAACCAATTTAACAATAGAATTTTTAGTATTAAATTCAGTGTTTACTGTTACTGCCAGAATATTAAGAAGGCCTCGTTAAATAATTAAAGTAATTTGGTATGCTGCCACCACCCAGCAGTTGCCGGGGAAAAAAAAAGTATTAATGATATTAGTCCCATACGATGGAAAAAGGGACAAAAGGCGAATGGCAATATCAGGGTAGCATGAGTATATTATAGGAGAGCGTGGATCTTATAGATGAAACATGCCTTGCGGGCCACTCGGCCTCATATAATACTCCCCAGAGCATTTATACCAAACACATTCAAAAAAAGTATACTTATCTATATTGCTAACCTTAAATTACACAGAATGAATAGAATAACGAACAAGAATTAATTACTGGAACTTAGTAAAGCAATTGTCTCCGATACACCAGAATATCTGAGAGAATGGAAGCTCTCTTCTACACAGTTTATAAATCACCTGACTCACCTCACACAGTACATGAGAGTTCACTCAACCAGACTGTGTCATAGAAAACTACATCAACAGGGGAAACTCCCACAAACCACGGTCTCTTATGGACTCGTAGTGATAACCAGTTTACAACATTTTACACAGTTTACTCTAATTTTAAAGAAATCATCCCTATTTTACCTGGGTTTGCACCACTAAACATATCTAGGTAGATAATCATAAGACCAGAATAATACTGAATGCAATCTCAGCGTACACAGCGCTCTGTATGACGAAGTATTACACCACTCCGCTTCTCACGCACTTATAACCAAGATTTTACACTACATGAATAATAAGCTTACTAAAGTGGACCAATCTACTTTGACGGTACTGTGAATTGAAAAGAGACTAAGTGCAAAAAGTGTAAGGGCTTTTGGGAACTAGATGCTGTGTGTCTCGACGCACTAGCCGGGCACTGGACTCCATGACCCAGCGCTCCGCTTGACGACACAACTTATCTGCAACGTCCACCCACAACGATGTTTAACTCGGGAGTCTTATGGCATTGACAATATTATCAGACAACTTACTTTAAATATAGTTAGAACGAAAACTAATTATGATGACGTATAAGGGAGAAATACCGTGAATACTCGGGAACATTAACTGCAACGTCCACCCACAACGATGTTTAACTCGGGAGTCATATGGCATTGACAATATCATCAGACGACTTACTTTAAATATAGTTAGAACGACAACTAATTATGATGACGTATAAGGGAGAAATACCGTGAATACTCGGGAGCATTACCTACAACGTCCACCCACAACGATGTTTAACTTGGGAGTGATGCCTAGTGGGCAGAAAGCAAGCTGCTTCCACTAACACCCGCTACGTTTTCACCACCCGGTACTGACTTCAAACAATTACGCTGCAGTCTACATGTTATATCATCGTTCAAGAATTTGCAACAAGGAGCTTACGCGTTACTCTACTTATACAAAATGACTTATGATAATTTAAATTTTGTGGCAATAACATAGGTCTAACAGTTTACAACGATGCCTAAAATCACGCATTGATACAATTTCTCTTTGTTTCGCCCGCGGCGCTAACCAACAACTGAGGTCTGTGCCAAATAAATTAATTTTGCGGTTAACTATGACAATAATCAATAGTCAGGCTTTACTTAAGTTCTTAGACAACATTATTTAGTACAACAAGACGACAAACACAAGCTCAACTACAAAATTCTGAATTCTAGGTGTAAATATGACTCATCGCTAATTTAAGTTTCCAATTAACTTTCTACGCCACTTTATCGAAACCAGACGTGAATTTGCACGTCCACTCGTCCATTTGCTTCCCTACTACCCTTTAACTAAAATCAAGCCCAAAAAGTGAATTACAAAGTCCACTTCAAATACTTTACAACATCTTAACACGGTCCAGAATTCACACTCATCACGTACATAACTTAACGTAAATTACATACATTATATACTTACACTATACTTACACTAACTTATATTACTCATACTATTTATATCATATGCAGGAAAAATGGCATTACACAAGTACAGTACTTAGGTACAATGTTGAGTAAGGATGGAAGTTTAGAAGATGCAGTGCATGAAAGTGTATACCGGGGTAGAAAAGTCACTGGTTCTCAGTAAGTGGTGATAGGAAGTAGGGAAGTGAATGAAGACGTTTTTAAAAGGCGCTGCATGACAGTATTGTGATCCCCACTCTAACGTCTGGAGCCAAAACTTGGACGCTGTTGGAAGGACACAAGTGTGAGTGTAGGGGAAGTTAATAATTTGATAGAGGCACATAGAGTTACAGAGGAAGACAGGCAGACAAATAAGGAAATAAGGGAGTGTTGTGATGTTGATGTAAAGGTGACTGAAAGTTATGAGAAATACTCTGAGACGGTTTGGATATGTGGAGAGGTTGAGTATGACTAGACGACTGTGTGTGAGTGAGGTTGAGGAGCAAAGGAGAATGCGGAGACAAGGATGAGATGCAGGAACTGAGTGGAGATATACGAAAAAAGGGTGTGAGTTGAAAAGAGGGTAGCCGAATGGCGGAGGACAGGGCGACGTGGAGGCGATTTGTTTGTGGCCACCCCTCACGGGATTAAGGCGTCTTGCAATATATACATACGAGTGAATAGATGGATGTTTAAGGAACAGAGTATTCAGGGCGTCATTATATAAGGAATATTCCAGCAACTGTAGTCTATTTTCTGGGGAGTTTTGTGTGAGGCGACTTTTGAGCAACTTTTGGAAGCTTAGTGACCTTTGTAAAGATTTCTCTGAGCAGCGGTGGGCAGAGAAAAGAAGCAAGATTTTTTTTTTTTTTAATCTTATTGTCGTTTGCTTTCGAGTTCTCGTAACATCTCTTCCTAAGCAACATATTTAGACCATTTTATTGATGCAAGCCATATCGATATTAGGAAGACATAGCTAACACAGACGGGATAATAACGTGTAATGTGAAGAATAAATTGCTTAGGAAGACGTACTACAAAGCCTCCCTTGCCACCGAGAATACAGACTTCAAATGTCCGTATTCCCGTTGGTTAAGGAAGCTCCCCAACAACTCTTCCTATGCGATTCATTTTGCTTATTACGACTTGCTATCCTCTTCTGTGTCATTTAAATAATTTTGCCATCGCCATACTCTACATAAACAACGTTCAAAATAATATTAACGGGCCGTATCTTAAGTCGCTAAACAAGAGGTGTTAGGCAGCCTCTTAACTGATGACAGTATGGGGCCAGGGTAACTGCAGAGTGTTACTGCGGTCACACTCAGGAAGATCAAGTTATTTCTTAGTTAATACTTTATCTATTTATGTAATAGGATAATGACACTGTTCCCCAGCCACATTCACTGATGGTCTTTGATAATTCATAAATTTTTATCAGTTGGACCGATCGTTTATTGTTCTTCATTGTTCTTCATGCACAGTATGAGTTTGATGAGCTCAGCGACGAGATTTTTACATGACGCTAACAGTATAATTTCATTCAAAGTTTTGATGTCAAGTTTTATACTTATGAATGATGTTTATGATTTATGTAGGCCTGATAGGAAGATATTTATAGTGACATATTCAACAGAAATATTGGTACAGACTTAATAGGAGTCTAAGGCACTGGTTTTGCAAATTATGAATCATCCTTTTTTTTTTTTTCCAGTTGAATTATCGCTCGAAATATTACTCGATTAACTACTGTTAGATGCAGTGTTCTATTTATCAGCAGTAAAACTGGTGTGTGTAGACACTGAACAGTTATCGTACTCAGTGACCTGACCTTTGTTAATCGTTATCAGTTGACTTCATGAAAATTCAATGATGCTGTTGATCAGATTGGATGGTTGGTTATATAAACTTCAATGCATTTTGATAACTGATTATCTCTGCAATTGACAAGGATGTTGGGATTCCAAAATCTTGCTAAGTACGCATTATGATTTCTCTCGCACAATTTATCTGAAAAATGTTCCTTTCTTCCTCCAGCGGCGAACCCAACGATACACGGTGGAGAGGCTGCAGCCAGTGGTGGAGGCAATGTTTCGTGGAGTGACGCCGTCCATCCACATCCACACAATGAAGTAGCGATCAGTCTTTACCGGTTTGTTCCTGGCTAGTTGTTCAATCATCTCTGTCACTGAAGGTCACCTGCTGATAAGAAAACGCCCTGTAGAAGTGCAGTCAAGGACAAAAGTCGACTACTGTTCAATTGCGTCTACTTCACACTTTGGGGTTTAGGTTATTTTCCTGTTTAATGCATCATATCAAAGAGAAAATAATCTTTGGTCAGAGAAATATACAAAGTCGTGCTCAGTTTAAGTGAATTGGCAAGCAGAAGTGAGACGTAGAGGTGTATGTCCCCAGCTGCACTGTCCGTATTGCATAAAATTCTTTGCAACATTGACTGATACCACATCGTTTCTTATTACTGTTATCAACGTTAATCCTACCGTAAGAGCTCTCCCTAAACGTATAATAAATCTTTAGGCAGTAGCAGGAAGAAAGTAAAAAAGATTTCATGCAAATAAAGGGAAAACCATATTGAACGAATCATATACTGTAGCATAACCATTATACACCAACTCCTCTATGTACTACTGCATCCAAATGTTCGGTTCCATCTAATGATGATCCATAATTCGTAACATCATAATACTTTGTGTAAATCTGAAAACAGTCACTGCAAACTGTTGGGTTAATGTAGGTACTAACTTTTATCCTGCCGTTAGTTTTGATTACTCAAGTTAATATTTTGATTTGAGTTACAGAAGGGAACGAGGAGGAACGGAACTTTTGGAGGCAACAGTAGGAGCGGTGGTCCCAGAGGCCAGGGGCATAACTCATGGGGGGGGGAAAGGGGGAAACCTTCCCCCCCAACTTTTTAATTTTTGGGGGACACCATGGTTTTTTTTCCCCCCCCCCCCCCAACTTTTGAACCATCGTTCGTTCGTTGTAAGATTTCTTCTACCTAAAGTGGGGGTCGGGCCATACATTAGCCCGGTGTTGAACCAGGGCGATGTGCATTTTTACTTACAAAAACCTGAGAACTTACAGAGAAAAGCACAGTTAATGTTGCAACCATCGACAACTGGCAATCTCGATTACCCACCGTGTTTACTAAGTGTATGAGCACCGAACTGGACAGGTCCTTCACACGTCTAACTACAGTAGCTGACCCCGCCGCCCAGCCTGGGACTCGTCAGGTCGTCACTAGACTGGACTCAGTATTGTCTTGACTCTTCCCTTAGACCGTAGTGTGCCAATGTTGCAGGTTGGTGGCTTCTCTGTACTCTAAAGAGGTTAGAGGAACACAGCATGTTCTCGTGTTTTTTTTTTATTTTTTGTTGGACTGATGTGTTACCTTTGTTACCTTATTTCATGTTACTTTTGTAAAATATTTTGCAAATATTCAGTTAGCTCTTACATATCGTAAATACTGATATTGTGTGATGTTGGTAGATTAACCTGATTGCAGCAAGCTGTTTTTTCACGTTACTTTTGTAAATAAATTAGCTATGCAAATGTTCAGTATAACATTTGGTAAATACTGATACTGTGTGATGTTGATAGATTAAGGTGATAGCAGCAAGTTACTTTTTTATGTTACTTTTGCTGTTCTGTTTTCTTCTTTTGTTTTTGCATGTGCTTATGATTAAAATCAGGCTACTTGAACAATTCATCAATAAGTTAGATTAGCCAGTGAGTTTAAGTACTTAACACTGACCTTAGTATATGACCAAATACCTACCCCATGTTGCCTGAAAAACGTCTATAAAATTAGTCAAACCTCATAAATTTTCTCAAGATGGGAGGGTGGTGCTACGCAGGCTCGCTTCGCTTGCCACAGCTAGTTAACCGAATATCGTTATTGTCCCCGCAAAAATTTTGGAAGCTAGTTACCCCCTGCCAGAGGCATAGTTCTGACTCCAGTGCATGTACTGGTGAGGGTTTTAAGTCGAAGTTTAATATCAACTGGTTTAAATTTGCTGCAGACACTCCGCTTTATGTTAATCGTTTTCAAACCGTGGCCAAAGGAAGGTATGTGTGACCGCTGCTTCTCTACCTGATGTTGTGTTATCTGGATATTGGTGACAATGAAACACGAATTGTGTGAATTGAATATTAAGAAATATTTGCATCGTTTTGTTTAAGAACAGAAAGCACAATAAATTATGCTATTTACAAGGTAGTTTGTGTACATTAAATTTACATAACACTGATGGATAGATAGATAGATACCGTAGGTATATGGACATAGATATAGATGGATAGATAGATATACAAATAGATCAATAGATAGATACAGTTAGATAGATAAATAGATAAATAAATGAATGGATAGATAGACTGACTGACTGACTGATGGAGTGATTGATGTCATTCATCCTGTCTGGCCGAATAAATCCACTGACCACAAGGAAGCAACTTCCTTCCTGTGGCAGACCTCGACTGGCCAGGGTCGGAACAAGGTCATTACACATGGCCGGGTGTAGGGAAAATGGAGGCGGCGTATTCCCCAGGATGATCAGCTCTGCATAGGTGATATTATGTACCAGTAGTAGTCTCAGCCTTGACTTTGATTACTTAGTAAGTGAGAATGAGTTAACCATCTGAGAGTACTGTGCAAGGCCAGCAACCAGGCTTTGGTCCCACCATAGTAGTGCAGTCTAGAATGATGGCAACCGTTAACATACTGCCTTCTAGCAGGCTAATGTGTGCAACAAGCCTACATCTTTTCTATCCTTAATGACCTAGAGCAGCTTGTACAGCACCATACCAGTATCCCTGACCGCCTTGGAGAGAGCTCCAACATACTCGACCTTTTCCTAACAACTAATCCTTCTGCTTACACTGTTAATCTTTTCTCTCCGTTGGGCTCCTCCGATCATAACCTTATTACCTTAACCTGTCCTATCGCTTCGATACGGCCTGTGGACCCTTCAAAGAAACGCCGCCTGTGCCACTTTGGAGCTACAGATTGGGAGGCCCTCAGGCAGTACTTCTTTGATTTTCC
>JAGKTI010026749.1:0-13482 GCA_018397915.1 Birgus latro | reverse complement strand
TCGACTGGTAGTGCCTGATCAAAAAAAGTCAGCAGAGTGTAGGAGTTAAGCGAGACAGCTACAGGGTAGAGGCAAAGTGCTGCACTGAAAAGGTCGAAGGTACTATGGATATGTGCGGTTGGCGTTAGTAGAGACAGGAGCAGGGAGGTACAGCATTTACAGAACAAGCAGGGACACAAGTTCATCTACACATTTAGGGATAAAGGTCGTCTGCTGGTCCACTGCGTCTGCTTCAGGCTTGGGGCAGGTTCGTAACTCTTCTCCCTCAAGTACCATATCATATCACTCTTCTCTCGGCTCAGGATTATTAGCCGCCAGAGGAAGGTGAAGAAGTAAAAGGGGTGAAATATTAGGCGAACTTTTGTCCCCCGACTACACCCAAGAATGACCCTAACACCTTCAGCCCGATGACGTACTTTGCATCTTATATCTGCTACCACCACATGACTTTATTCTGGTTAGGAGAGACTTTGGACTGGAGGGTCAGATGTACCCTTCATTGATCCCTTCAGAAGAAGATTTTCTTTAGTTAAATTAAGTCGCTGGATAGAAGGGGTTACAACGACCGATAAGTAACAAATACGTGGAGATATAACGAAGTTTGGAGGTGAAGCGTGGTGTGAGTATGTGAGGCCGCTTTCACTGGCAAGCCATACAGTACTTTGTGCTCACCCTTCATTTCCCTCCCTGGCTAAAGGAAAGTCGTAACCAACACCAACACCCGTTGTCCAGTGCTCAGGTGGCAGTTCAAAGCTTTGCCACAGTACACGAGGAACAGTTCGTGAAGACAGTATTACTCGTTCGTGTACAAAACTCCCAACAGACGACACCAAGCCTTTGTTTGGTGTGACACTGGCTACCACCTTCTTTCGGGCGGCGGCGGGGGTGGAGGCTGGGCAGAAACTATGGTTAATCTGTTTACACTATGGCTAATCTATGCTTAAACCGTAAACTGCAAAGCGGAATGCAAGCTGCAAATTTTTGACGATAATTTCCAGAGCACGTGATGAAAGTGGAACATCGTGGCTGGCATCTCTTTATCTTTGTTGACTGCACTGTATAATGAGGGATGCAGGCTGAAAATACTTGATAACCGCAGCCATTCCATAAAATGCCGTTAGGTAATATAAGTCTGTATTTTAATGAGAGAATTAAGCATGTGGCGCTACCGGGGTGTACCTGGTGACCCAAGGAAGGTAATGAGGGCAGGGGCGGAGGGCTGAGGGCGGGGACGGGGCTGGCCAGCGACCTACCCTCTCCCCCTCTGGCCTGCAACGGGATACTGTGGTCACGCAGGATAACTCGCTGCAGGTTAGTGAAGGTTACGTGGCCGCTCCCATGCTTGCCATATACCCCCATACACCATGTGGCCAGTTCATGCATGTCGTACCAGTGCCACCATCATAACACCAGTCCCAGTACGTTCTAGGGAAGATCTCATGTAGTCAAGGGATCTATGACGGATGTACCTAACCCATCCAGTCCAAAAGTCGTTCCTTAGTTGAATAAAAATCGTCTGGAGAGAGCAAGAATAAAAATAAAAAGTAGACTACGTCACGATTTGAGGGAGATAATAAACAGTAAGATGGCCGAGACTACACAACAACAGTAAAAATGCCAAGCAGTGCCGCAAGTAGCACTGACACTAACAAACAACAACATTCAGAGAGGGTATACCTCGGACAAAACAGCACTGCGTTCTTCATCACCTTGAACTAGACGTTTGACCTTTTTCGCCCAATGATTTCTCCAAATTTGGTGCAGTTCCATGCAGTTATTTTTCCATAATGTTACTAACAGGCAGACAGACAGGAAGACAAACAAGCAAACAAACAACCGTGCCAAAACCATTACCCCTTTGTCGGGGGTAAGCAGTGCCGGGTATCAGGTTCACCAGGGAAAGGGGCTGATCAACCACACACGCCAGATTTAGGGCTAAAGGCTTTACTTGGTGTTCATTTTCATACACCAGAACAGCCTTCCGTGCTGTCTGAAGACTTGATGTTGTTGTTGTTGTTGTTGTCGATCCATATGCATTTACAACATGCTGACATAGTAATATGGAAAAAAAATGCTTTGAATGATTCTGCAGCAGATAATGTATTTAGAACAAGTGAAACTCTTTCCTCCCTATCGAATTCAAAAGTCATATCATGTCGTCTGATAACTTAGAGTTTCCTCCTGGTGTCGATACATTCTTGTGTCTTGTGACACATATTTTTTGTAGATTAACTTATGCATTTACTCGCAGAACCCCCTTTCCACGTAAGACTAGGAGGGAAAAAATAGGCTGCTGTTGCTGCTGCTGCTGATGATGATGATGATAATGCTGATGATGATCATGATGATCATGATGATGTTGATGATGATGATGATGATGGGGATGGGATATTGCTGCTGATAGTGATGATCATGTATTTGGAATTAATGTAATCCCTTCTCACTATCGAATCCAAATACGTACCAATGAACTGTTTTCTGTAGGCTGTTTACAGGAATGTATAAATGTGCCTACTGCATAGGCAGGTATCTTTCTGACTCCTGCCTCATTATACATCAGCCTCATCATATATATAACACACTCCCTGCCGCTTTGCGCGGTAGAATATCTGCAGCTGTACAATCAGGGACAAAAGTTCGCCTCTTTTACTTATCGCTTTCCTCTGTTGGTCAGTATTCCTAAGCTGACATAGGCTTGGTATGTTTTTCAGCCCATACATTATTTTACTTGAAATGTTGCAGCATGGGGCAAAGTGGCTGACGTGTCCAAAGTGTGAAACAGATGCAGTGGAACTGAAACCGAACATTTATCGCAGACAGTGTCGGCGCCCGTATCCGATCCTAGGTAATCAAACGCTTAATGTGGCCGACTTCAAACAAAACTTCCATTAAAAATCGGTTCCGGAGTGAGGAACTTACCGCTGAAATGCTGACAATAACAATGTGAGCGGTTGAATTAGGCTATGATGGCGTACACATTATAGTGGGAACCCATCAGTCTTCCGCCCGAATCCCTGCTGGCAGAACGACGGGATCTGCATAACGACCTTACTCCAGAGACTGATTTACCATGGACGACTGACATATACATTGAGCACAGCAGCACCCAAGCACATGGACATTTAGTAGTACAGTATTACAAGACGGTAACATGCACATTTAAAACACTAAGTCTTTATGTCCTACGATGATAACTGACCACTTACGATAATAACCACATCAGTCCTACGATTCTTTTAATTATATTCTTATCTTGCTCACGGTGAGGGAATTAGAAACTATCTCTATTAAATTCCTCGAACATGAATACTCTTCCTGAAGCTGAATAAACTGCCAGGCCACAGCAAGAACAGAATACGACAACAGTAGGTTGGTGAGCAATGAAGAAGGCTTGGGATTAATGCTATTGACTTCACGAGGCTCATCAAGGCAGACGCTCATTTTTTTTCCCCCCTGAGAGTTAGTGTTCTACAGTTTGACACGCAACCACCGGATTTACTTTCAGGTCCCCAGTTTACTGCTGGATGAACAACGGTGAAACAATAGTAATGACAAAACTGTAGCTTTGCCGTGCTGCACTTCATCACCTTACCAGCCACCCATAACTCTCACCCAGCAGCCGGAAACGTCTTTTTTTCTGACCCTCTCTTAGGCCTTCAATAAATATTTTTTACTGAATGAAAGTCTGTTAATCCTGTTATTGTCCAGCGGTGTGATGGTGTTGCCGTGGACAGCAGGAATCCCGCCCCGCCCCTCACCTGCTCTGCTCCCTGCCAAGCCACCCTGCCACTCGGGTCATCTGCCTCACCCGTGTTGGGGATGGTTAATACCCGCAATATATTCTGTCTACTTAACTTAGTCTGAAACTCTCCCCTCTCCATCTTAAATGCCAAACTGTAACAAGAGATTAATTCCGGTACTAGAATATGATGATAGTCTGAAGAAAATGCTACGGAAAACACGTAGAGCCATAGTACCATCTTACTGTCACTGAACTGCTCGAAAGGAACTGGAAAATCACAAAAATCTCAATACTAAGATGGATGAAGTAGAGTGCACGCACATCAAATGTCAGTCATTACATAAATCTACAATGTTGTACTATTGAAAAGCTTTATTCTGTACACGAGTTCTAAGGCAACCTCCCTAACGATAGCCAATAAACACAAAATTATTTGGTTGGACTCTGACGCTGAGCTAAGGGGAAGAAATAAAAAGAAGGATGGTCTGAGCTATAACCTGTTGCCTTTAACTTTGCATGAAACTGTCGTTTCTTCATAGTGAATGCCGAGTTGTAACACTGAAAAGCTGCTGTGGAGAGGCTGTGGGGCCGTGGTAGCTACATATTGTCTGTTTCTGTCACCGAGGTACGGGAAATAAGCTGCAGAGAAATGGACATCGCCAGGTTAAGTGGGACGAAGCACCGTGTAGTTCAGTATACAGGTGTTCTCTTAATTTACCACTTTGTGCTTACTTATGATTAATGCTTGATCTTCAGCGACATCGTTCATATACTGTATATCTATATCTATCTATCTATACCTATCTATCTATCTATATCTATCTACCTACCTATCTATCTATATCTATCTATAGATATATATATATATATGCGTGTGTGTGTGTGTGTGTGTGTGTGTATGTGTTTTACTCCCCTGACCGGGAATCGAACCCGAGGCTTCTAGATAAAAGTCAGGAGCGTAAAGAACATCTGTACACACGCGTGTATTGTGTGTCTCTACAACACACACACACACACACACACACACACACATATCTATCTATATATCTCTATATATCTATGTCTATATATATACAGTATATCAGTATGTATATATCAATATCTATCTATCTATCTATATTCAGGTTTCAGTAAGCATCGTGCTGATTATATGCACTAATGAAATCAAACTGTCCGTGTGGTATACGGTATGGGTATACGTAATGACTGAGTATACTGGGGGTAGGAAAAGGACTTGAGCGGTATGTGCATGTTGGCCCGCCGTGTGTGGGAAGAAGGCATAGGATTAACGCCTATAGACAGCACGAGGGTTACATTCTCCCCATGCCACAGTCTTCCCCTAGAAAACAAAGCGCAACAATCGAGGTAACGTCCAGGTCCCCAGCTGTGCTGCCTAGTGAACAGGAATGTACTTGTGTGAGTGATGAAGGCATGAGGGGGATGGAGCTTGGGTGGTGAGATGGACCGGGGGGAGCGGTGAACGAGTTCCCCGTGACCCCAGCAGCTCTCCTCGGCACAACATAGGCTGCTCTGGTGCTAATAAGGAAGAACTGCCTCCTTTTCTGTCTCATCTCGGTAATCCTGCCCCAAACCACAGTGAAACGCGATACCGTTAGGTCCAGGTGTCCACCTATTTTTCTTACTTTTGTTTGCAATACATCATACATGCACTCAGTATAAATCATCCATCCGCTGTACTCAGACACATGATATCCTATAAATCTCAGACTTCAATCTGCCTATGACGTCACCAAGAGCGCCATTTTCTGTGACTGAGGTAGATGCTTCCAGGGGATACTTGTACATCAACCAACAAGATCTCTTACTACTTTTCGCATAGTATTTAAGGTCGGAAACATATTTTCTTTCAAAGTAGACCCCACAAACAGTACTTAAGAATGAAAATCTATGATGTTATTACGATCTTTGTTATACTTTTCTTGCCTGAAGTTGCTCTAAAGCAACATATTCTGCCCTGTTCAGTGTCCATCCGTCTTCGTCTTTCTTAATATTTATCCTTTTCGTTATTCACTTCAGTTGCGCCTTCAAATTTCAGGCAAATGAGAAGGTTGTGCGCTTGTGTCCTCAGGTGTACAGGCTGGGGTTGGTGCTCCTAATAAGGGTCCATTTTATCACAGTGGCTCCTCATGTGCTAGTTATCGGGTGGCCCTGGCAACACACTCGGCCTTGGCGGGTCGCAGCGAGTGTTTACCTGAGCGCTGGAATCAGCCCAGATACCCGACTGGTACCTCAGCTCATGTCCTCGTGCATCTTAACTGCTGATGTAGCTTACTTCAGTCGTGACAGGCAGCAACACAAAATAAGGAACAGTAATTCATGATTGAAGAGATACATCCTGGAGACAGATAGATGTTTAATTAATTACTAAAAAGGAGATGTGTGGTCACAGGCAAGGTATGAAAAGTAATCTCTTTCCTAACCTTTGTGTAAGATTCAGTAATGTTACCACAAGCAGCTGGGGCTGTGCTCACGTCTCTCGCGAGCAAGATGCTCAGAAAGGTACACAAAAAAGCTAAACATCGTGATCTTGGCCACGCGGCACCCCACGCCCGCCCTCACGCCGCTCCACGCCTTCTCTCACGCCGCCCACGTTCATGCTAATCCACACCTTCACGCTAAAAGTTTCCTAAGCCCATTCCAAACCTAATGTTTGTCGGATCACAACATCATTCATGCCCTTAAGTGAACTCATGCCTGCTGCGCTACGTTAATAGCTCGACATGTCAAGTATTAGTTTGCATATATCATTATCAGTGGACCACGTCCGTTCCTCGTTCTGGAATTACCAGCGTATTAGTAATGATTTTCTTTTGCCAAGTAACTTCACTGATCAACACAATGCAGTCAGCATTATCGTACGCTTAATAACCTTAGCTTCTGGAACTGACATGATACACAATGTTATTTACCTCTTCCTTTAATCGCACTTAAAACGAAATAATTTACGTTGCTAGCAAACAGATGCGCAGGCCACACACACACACACACACACACACACACACACACACACACACACACACACACACAGACGCTTCGAGAGCCTGAACAAAAAATAAATGAAAACGGCTGGTCATGAGGAAACAAAGCCGGGCACTCAGTCGGCATATGGTCCGTTTGTTTCGGAGCGGGGAGGCGGAGGGGCCCTGGTTGTTATGCCCCCAATGAAACAAGGGGACGACAGGCACACATCACCGTTGCCAAGCGCGCGCGCGCGCACACACACACACACACACACACACACACACACACATCAACATAATTTAACAGTTCGAGTATCAAGTGAAGCAAATCAATTTTCTGTGGTGGAGTGGTGTGAGTTCTCTCCCGCTTAAGACCTGTCTGCCTACCTACCTACCTGTTTACTTCTTCGCCTACCTAAGTACCGACCAATTTACCTAACTGTCTACTTACCTTCCAACCTGCCATAGATACCTACCTGTTAACCTACCTGCCTACCTACCTATCTACCCATCTACCTACCCCTGGTAAGGCAGGTGAGGAAGGGCGAGGCAGGCAGGTATTGGCACGAACAGCGGCGGGACGTAAGCCTATGACCTCTGCAAGTTCCCGGCATTACCATCCTCCGCTCCGGAATGCTGCGTTCACCCTTAGCTGCGTGATGAATGGCCCCGCGGACGATGAAATATGGCAAACTGGGTCAAGTCTATGGAAAGGCTATAGTTAAGTGAAAAATAATGCGGCTGCCATTTTTTGCTGGAGCCGGGCGAGTTGTTGGGGGAGGTGAGGGTTGAGAGGCGGGCTTGAAGGAGAGAGCAGGAGGGGACTGGGGTGGAGGCAGGGGGTATGAAGAGGTAGATATGGGGTCTGAGGAGTGGGAGGTGAGAGTGGAGGGTGGGGGGGGGGTAGATATGAGAGGAGGTATGGGAGTAGGAAGGAGGAGGTACTGGACTGAGGAGTGGGACGGGTTTGGATGGGGTATACTGAGCCCGGATTCACAGACGCCCTTACCATCAGTTGCCTGTCGTAACTCAGACTTTGATTTGCAGGAAGGGCAAGGAGAATAAATCTTTCTATGTCTTCCTTCTGAAACAAATCTTAGTTACGAGAGTGAAATTATTAAGAACTGCCATCTGTCTGTGCAAGGGCAAAGGAAGGAAAGTGTGCTAACTAACCATGTCTCTTGTTTTTCCTGCAAATTAAAATCTGAGTTACTAGAGGAAGTCGACTGTAAATATGTTGGAGAATCCCGCCTCTGAGCAGGTAGTGGCGGCGACGGCGGTGGGCTGGGCATGTTGAATATGTCAATTTGTCATGAAGGGATTTTAGTATTATGGTGTGAGAATGACAGAAAGAGCTTCAGAATGCCAACAGAATGTTACTGAGGGCGACAACAATATGACTGGTTTTAATACTTACTTATGACCAACACCTGAGAAATACAATACAGTATGATACTGGGATACAAAGAAACTATTACCATGAAATGCTAAATAGGCACAGAGAATTATCCAAAATGACTGAGAGACGAGGTTTCCTGAAATTTGCATATCCATCCTTTGACGGATGTATCAGTGAAAGACAGACACACTTAGGACATAACATCAAGACATCAGAAGGAGTTATCACTGACGGTAAAGGATCGTTAATAAGTTGAAGTGAGATGATGATCAAGAGGACAGACGCAAAAATATTGTGGATAAGGACAAGTTTTACCCATTTAGTACAAATTCATTTTTTAGGTTAATTTCAGACAATTTTGTCAACTTTAAAGATTTGTAGTGATGGGGTTAGAAAGTCACCAGTAACCCTAACAGAACCTGATTCCTCTCATTAGGTCAATAACATCGTCTGAGGGTAGCAAGAAATAATTTAAAATGTCATCCGACTGAAGGAGTTAGGGACGTACGCGCAATGTGGAAGGGTATGAGTAAGAGGTAAGCTAAGCGCTGTTGATAGTAAGAGTCTTGGGCATACTGAGAATGTTGTTAAGGACGAATGTGAAAAAAGTACGATGGTAAGGGCAAGGCTAAATGGGCGTGATCTGCAGGAGAGGAATGTTCTGGATACTTAAGAAGGGACAAAGCAGCAGGTGGTACTCAGGGACCTGACGTATCACAGAGTGGCAGAACAGTTAAAAACAGAGATCGCTGAGAATTATGATGATCGAGAGAGCAGTGTCTGAGCAAATAACAATGATTTTATTTTCCCACAATGTGCCAACTGCACTGTCTGGATCCCAGGCATGGACTCTAACTTCGCTGAAAAGTGAAAAAGGATGTAAGTGAAGGACATGAAGTGTGTCCGGGGAAGTATGCAGTGTCAGAAGTAGAAGTTGACTTTGTATGATGGAAAGGGCTACCTAGGGTGTGGGAAGGTTAAATGGAGGGAAGATGATGATGGAAAATCGGTAACGAGGACGTACCAATCAGAAATGGAGGAAATGATAGGAAAGAGGAGGCAAGGAAGAAAGTGGATGGACGTGGAAAAAGAGCCAAGAAATGGAAGGATGGTGTGACAGGGGTTTTGAACATCCAAGATATGATGCGTATATGGAACAGATCAAATTTACATGAATTGGTATTCATGGGACTGTTCTGTCGACGCTCTACAACACAGGAGTGGTGAAGCTGCCAGGGTAAATCATGCAAAGACAATGGGAGGTGATCGTGGAAATTTAAGTCTGCTTTGGCATACACGAGGACATACGAGAAGTGAGGGTGAATGTGGGTGACTGAGGCTGCTATGTCCTACATTTGGATGTTATCCAGATGAAACGTATAAGGAGCAACATGCTCAGTAAAAAAAAAAAAAGTATGGAGACAATGGAGAAATGAAACATCTGACAAATGTTAACAAATAAGAAGAGATACTGTACATTCATTACGGATTCACTTTCTGAGTAAGAAGCAATTACGAATGTAACCGGAAGAACTGGCACTCAATAAATCCTTGGCGCAAACTTCATTGACAGAGTGTGAAGAAAAAACTGAGACTGATGTAGGGTTGGATGGTACGGGGAAGGATTAGGGAGAACGTAGGGGATCTGTTGGACAGATCTGAGGGACCACACAAGATCGGAACTCTTCTGCCTGAATATTAAACTCTGTGATGAACACACAAAAAGAGATGAGAAAGACATAGGGCAGACTAAAGAGACACACAGAATACTAAGATGATGGGTAAGGAAGGAAGGCACAGCAGGCCAAAGTGTGTACAGTCCAAGACAAAAGTTCGTTAAATCTTCACCTCTTCTGCTTCTCACACTCCTTTGCTAACTATTATTACAAAGCCATGAAAAGCTTGGTATGTTTCTCTGCTCATATCTAATTGTCTTTTATATAATGTCAGGGAGGAAAGTGACAGGCATGCCCTAACTGTGAAGTACACGCAGTGGAATGGTAAGCGAGAGTATTCCTCTGTGTGCATAATTTCAGGTGAACGAACATCTTCCCAACACTTTGAAAAGAAAAAGTTATTCAGAAGGCCTGAAATGTGATCAAAAGAACTGATGCTGAAATAATGGAAAATCCTTGACAAAACGTGTGGTGAGATGAGGTGAGGTGTTGAGCATTCCCCCTGCCGCCATGCCTGCAATCCAGCCGTGTGTGCAGGCATGGTAGTCTTGTGCAGGCCGTGGCCAGGGCAGGCGGCCGTGGTGGTGGTGGTGGCGGTGGATGCTCGCAACAAAACACCCAGTCCTACCACCCTCATCTACACTACCACACGGTCCTAACACTTTACGGAAAGGCCTGGTCTTATCCATAACTGACTGCTTTAAATGACCCTAATGCGTCGATGGACATTAATCTAAGCATTATTTTTCTTTCCATCCTCCAACTACATACTGTGATGGAAACTCGAACTTATGTTCCACCTTAACCCTTTGACTACGTTGAGTTCCATGAACTAAAATCATTCGTCGTAAGTTGGAATAAAGACGCAAAATTCTTTATATTAGGTCACATTGTAAATCGAGATAGTTTTTAACATTGCTGGTGCCATAGGCTAGCTGAAATAATGCTGGTGCCATAGGTTAGCTGAAATAATGCTGGTGCCATAAGTTAGCTGAAATAAAATGTAAACAAGGCAATTCCTATCAACAGAGTTAACTCCTTCAGCCCGAGTGCGATGTGTTTATTACATTCTTGCTGCTACCGCATAATTTTATTTAACTTCATAAGCCCACTAGTTATGAATGTTAATGAAGGCTACATTAAATCCCTCCATTTCAGAGTCTATTCTGTCTTAATCAGTAAAACAGCTTGTGGTGATGGCAAGAGCAATAAAATGAAAATGACGTCATCGTGTTGGAGCTGTTATCTGAGAACTGCATAGCATCAGAGTTTTACCAGACGATATTTGAGATATCCAACACATCCCTCACTGGGTAATTTATGCCTCATAGTAGGGAGAATAATATTACATTGGATTCCATAACGATTAATTCACATACTGTACATATAATATTCTTGTTGCTAATAGAAAATTACAATAGTATATGAGTGTCGCAATATTAAAGACTTGTGGGGGACAATGTGTTTTTCAGGATGAGATAGGTATAAGGATGAATAATGGTGTAGCCTCAGTACGATGGGTGAGGGTGAGTGTTGTACAGTACTTCAGGTTGGAGGTGGACTGTACCGTATTTGAGATGTACGAGTAAATGTCGAATACTCTTAGAGGTGGCTAATGACTGCTGAATGTATAGAGAACAGCGTGCACTATACTTTGTCCACATTAATTTTGTATAAGGCTGTCATCTCTTCATCTTGAATACTGAGCTGTAACAAGAGATGAAACTTTAATATGTTGTTAAAAAAAAAAGTCATGAGAAGCATTACTGATTCTGCCACTGAGATACAAAAAATATACTACAAATTGACGACATTCTCCACCAAGTTAAGGTGCACTAACTAACAGCATGCATATATTTCAGCAAGTACAGTATGGAAGAATGGATGCATAGTACGGTAATGGTTGACTTGCATACGCCAGACACGTGCCGGCAAGTCAAGCTACGTTTAACGGCTACTGACTGACAAGATTCAGTGACGTGTCATAAAAACATCACCACTAATGTATTCAAACCAGCTCTGAATGTGAGACACCCCTATCATGTATTTTGAATGAGCAATTCGACACGGAAGCCTAGGTGACGTGTAAAATGTTTTGACGCCATCTGTTGGCGTAATGGGATTTCTGTGCTGCATGGGGAAAAACAGTTTATTCTACTAATGTCTACTCGTAGTCGGATACATGAAAAAAGACCTGTAGGTATGAGAGACACTACTTTTTCTTGTATGCATCACACGGGCTTTGGTATAATTATGTATTCTGGACTGTAGGATTTTATTGTCGTGGCTGTGTTCGTGAGTGCAAGATTCTAGGGAACCTTGATACAGTGAAAGCAGATGAGAACACAAGTTCTGACCAGCTACTTCATCCACTTACTGTAGATGTTCGTCCCCGTCTTGGATACAACGCAGATCCAGCTGAATGCTAGTTGCTGTTGCTTTAACCCGGTCTGCCTGACCAAGCACACCTGCCGACCACAGATAAGCAACCGCCCCTATCAGGTCGTCCAGTAACTTCCCTACACCGCTGATGTTGTCTCCATCTTAGTGTAGTGTGTGGTATGCATTTCGCCACAATGTGTGTCATCTTGCGTGGTCACTACTCGTCAGTGGATTCATTCAACCCAACTCTAAGCTTATATCGCAGGAGGGCTGGGTGATGGCTTACACGAAGCCTATCTAGGTAAACTAGCTGAGCTCTGTTTAAGGATACATATGATAAGTGGACGTCGGGAGGGGAGGCTTGTAGTATAATACTCTGATCGGGGTTATATTGCCCTGTACATGCAATGGGTATGAAGGTGTATCCTCCTTGTTAGTGTACGAATGCTTGGAGGTGGGATGTTGTTGAAGAGGATCTGGTAATGTTTCTGTGATGATAGTTTTATATGCTTGGGTGTATTGTGTGGTTCTTTCATGCTGTGACAGGGGCATCGTGTGTTAGCACAGGCTGCAGCAATGAACTGTGTGCTTTTCATATCGAGATGTTCTTTAACAGGTTAGGACTTTAGTTCCGGAGTGTAAGTTAGCTGTGGGAGTAGCACTGGAGCAGCCGGTAATGATATGTATGGCGTCGTTCTGCATGTCTACAAGGTGTTATAGCAGGTATTAGATAGGATGGGAGGCCATGCCGAGGAAGTATAGTATACCACTGATCTGATATACGGTTTGTAGAACATGGAGAGTACTTCTTTTTGTTGTCCAAAGTATGTACAGTCAGGGAAAGTTCCGCATTACCCACCTCCCGAAGCACTGGTGAGAGACGGGTGATTGTGAAGCAGCAGCCAGACCTCATATGTCCGGTAGGTGTGAGTGTGAAGGAGTGGGAGGTGGGGAATGGGGGCAGAGACAGGTTTGGTGATAGTTTGTGAGTCACTTGTAAGTCTGCAATGTATGGCTTGGACGGTGTATTTGAATTAATTTAGTAAGGATGGATGATCTTGACAATAGAATGCTAGCATTTTATGAAAAAAAAATTACGTAGATGTCTGTAGAGTTAGTGTTGTCAGGAAAGTTATGAAAGTTTGCTGGGTTCGGACAGAGGTTTGAATGTTTTCATTCCCTCTCGACTTTAACATGTCACGTTTCCCCGAAGATAATCGTAACGATATACCATATATTTATATTTTGTGTTGACTCAGAAACAAAGCTACCACACACACACACACACACACACACACACAC
>JAGKTI010026748.1:0-13482 GCA_018397915.1 Birgus latro | reverse complement strand
GACACGAGAGAGGAGTTATATGGGGGTTGTCTATATTACTAAGGTAGGTAGGAGGTTTGTACAAGGAGGTATTATGATACAGGGGTTGGAGGGAGGACATGGCCATGTCAAGGGGATGTATTCAAGTAATATATAAGGTTAAATATGTAATATAGTAATATATAAGAGTAAATATAAGATACACAAGGATTAATGTATGGGTATGTGCCCAGTAAGGTTCTGAGAGAGACATAATAATTGTAACTTTTATCTATAGTTTGCACATTTCCTTCTATTTTTTCTTCTGTATGTCACACATTACTTACCAGAGAAATGCCGTCATTTGTTGGTGGTACTATTTCTGTCCATAGTTTGTTTATTTATCAGTTGGCAATGGTAGTCACTAAATGTGAGGGCACTAAGTACGGGTAGTTTGAACGTCTTGTGGAGGTCATACTATGCCTGTTGCGATTCTGATTTCCTGCAGTCTGTGTTCCATTTTCCTGACACAACAGTGCACTGCACAGATTAGGTGTAGAAAACCTATGAAAGAGAGAACCACAGGGGGAAACACAACTGTTGGATGAACCCATGAACGGCTGAAGGCCAGAGAAAACTGATCCATAATGAAGTCACTGTCGTTGAGGAATGTTAGCATACGCATGTTGGGGGAGGTGACGGTAATGTTAGCAGATGGCAGGTTGGAAGGCATGTCGATTGGTTGGAAGATGTAATAGGAATGTTTACAGACTGCTTGGTGATAGCAAGTGGAGTAAGTGATGACTGACTCTGATTTGACGGTACAATAGTCCGGTGACTTGTAGAGACCAGTAACAGGTACGAAGCGGACTGAAGAACCAGAATACATGATGGTGACAGACATGGGAATAGTAAACAAGAAGTACTGGATGTGGTTGAGGTGAGCATGGTGGACTGGGAGTTCAGGAGCTGGAACAAAGGAACAGGCCAAGAGCATGGAATGGTCGCGAGCTAAAGCAGACTCACAGGGTGTAGCACTGCTAGGGAAGATAGCGAAAAGGTGGGCAGCACATAGACGAGAGGTAGGGGTGAGGGAGGAACATTTCTGGAGGTCTGTGGTAGAAAGGAAGGCAACTGAAAGATGGTCATGTGAGAGGAGGAAATATTCTGAAGGAACAGAGACTTGCAATAAGGAGTTGTTGTACCGGAAGGGAAGGGAATGATGTGGAAAAGGTTGAAGGTGATGGCAGAACGTAGAGGAATATGGACGACAATGTATTTGGTGAGAAGAGTGACCTCAAGAACTGGATAGTAATATTCGAAGGCGGAGTAGGGGAGTACTGGGGACAGACCGAAAGTAGAGTGAGCCAATTCTAATACAGAGCGGAGAGCTGAGATAGGTACTAAGTCTGCAGTGACACATCCATTAATAGCATCGACTAGGATACGAACCAAGGTAGTGACTTGAGAGAGTAGAGAGTCATTGGCTAGATGGAGATTATCCATGTTGAGTTTGAGATAGAAGAACTGAGAAATAACGTTGAGATTTGAGAGGTGTTGTTTTAAGATGTCGGTGAAGTTCTTCAGAGTGTAAGTTACTTCATTTAGGTGGGCTGTAATCTTCTGTAACATAGTGTGTTGGACCTTGATATTGACTGGTTGATGAATGAGTAGGTGTAGGTGGAGATGAAGGAGATAGATGGATAGGTGGAGATGGGGTAGATTGAGTGATTTGTGGAGCAGGAGGGGTAGCAGTGGGCTGTGCAAGTGATTCTTCCAACACTAGGCCTTGTGGTGCACGCTTTAGATCCTCTGCATGGACCCACTTGGTGTCTGTAATGGATAGGTCTTGTATGTGAAGTATGTTACCTTGTTTATCAAGTATGCGGTGGGGCCCGGTAAATTTGTCATCCATTTTAGAGGTGCACGTATGGGAATGAGCAAAGACCAGATCACCGACGTTGATAGTGACAAGAGAGGCAGATTTATGTTGGCGCTGCATCATGTCCTCCTGAGATGAAGTGAGATTGGATGTTACATACTGATGGATTGTTTGGAAGTTGGCCAATTTTACTTTGACATAATCATCCATGGGGGTCTAGCTTTGAGGATAACAGGGAGTATGTTAGGTCTTTGCCAGAACCAAAGAGGACAAAGACGGGAGATTCCCAAATTGATGCACTGAGGGAGCTATTGATTGAGGATGCCACTTGGGGAAACCAGTCATCCCATGACGAACTATGGGAGCCTAGGTGTCTGAGACATTCTAAGATTTTTCTATTGTGGCGCTTTACAAGGCCATTGGAAGCCGAATGGTGAGGCACGACACTGTATTCATTAATTTTAAAGCGGCGACAGATCTCATCCAGGAGATATTGTTGAACTCAGTACCATTGTCAGTAAAACTGGTATATGGTGTACTGAACAGGCAAATAACGTGATCGACGAAGGCACGTGCAACACTCTTCGCAGTCTTATCTGAGAGGGGCACAAGGTCACAGTAGTGTGAGAAGTGGTCGACTGCTACAAACAAATACTCAGAGCCTGATTCCGTAAGAGGGAGTTTTAAAAGATCGATGGAGACTGTTTCCCATGGGCGTGATGGGATTGGGTATTGTAAGAGAGGTGCTGGTAAGCTGGTTGATCCTTTGTGGCGGTGGCACGAGATGCAAGAGTCACAGTGCGCATTGATATCGCGGTGCATGGTTGGCCAATAGTATTCAAGACGTGCTGGCGCAAGCATCGGCCTTTACCTGGATGGGATGCGTGAGGTGTATCATGAACGATGTGAAGGATTGCAGATATTAGGTCAGTAGGGACAACAAGTTGGTGTACTTCTCTATTGGGCAAATCCTTCCCTGTAAGGGATGTTTTTCTATACAAGAGATAATCTTTTAGTATGAACTCATCTAGTGGTACTGGTAGAGTAGGTAAGGTCGAGGCATCTCCTGATTCTAGGAAATAAACTACTTTGGACCATATGGGATCTTTGCACTGAGAGTTTTTAACAATCTCTGATGTTAGGGTTGTGCTGTCAGTGACCTTGGGCTGCAGGGATGTGACATGTGCTGCTACATGACGTGACAGTGCGTCTGCGACTACATTCGATTTTCCTGAGACACTGAAAAGTGGGACTGAAATCCTGGATGGTGATGGACCATCTAACTAACCTACCGGTTAGGATGCGTCCCTTAAATAAATCACATAGAGGAAGGTGGTCTGTCTGGATATGCACTGGATAATCATATACTATGTCTCTGAAATGTTTCAAGGACCAGGCTACTGCCAAAGCTTCTAAACCGGTGACACGGTAATTACGCTCTGCGGTGGTAAGGGCACGATTAGCATACGCTATTACACGCTTCCTGAATGCTTGGTTGAGTTGCATTAAAACTGCACCAAGTCCTGCGCCTGAGGCATCTGTGCATAGAAGAAAGGGAATGATAAAATTAGGGCATTGACAAGAGCTGTCTTTAGCGCTTGGAAAGCCTGTGACCGATCGTTAGTCCATACAAAGGGTACATTCTTTATTAGTAAGTGGGTTAGGGGAGCGGCGATCTTTGCATAGTCTTTAATGAATCTACGGTAGTAACCACTTAGGCCTAGGAAACTCCTTACAGCATCGGTAGTGGTAGGTTCTGGGAAGTTGATGATCACCTTAATTTTGTCGTTATTAGTATGAATGCCTTGTGTGTCAACGACATGTCCTAGAAAGTTGATTTTCTGTCTCAGGAAGTCACATTTACTGAGGTTGATTTTCAGGCCTGCTAGCTGTAGGCATTCAAATACTTGTAGTTTGGCAAAATGGTCAGGGATTGATTTACTCACAACAATGTCATCTAAGTATGCAAAAAGAGAGTGTCCCATCATGCCACTGAAAACCGAATGGATAAGTTGCATGAATACTGAAGGGGAATTTCTCAAACCAAAAAGAAGTCTCTTAAACTGAAAATGTCCTGAAGGGGTGCTGAAGGCTGTGATTGGGCGAGAGGATTCTTCCATTTCGACCTGCCAGTAACCACTGAGGAGGTCTAAGGATGAAAAACTACGTTATTTTCACCTAGTGATTCTAGGAAATCTGTGAGGACGGGTAACGGGAAACGGTCTGGAACAGTTACGGAATTTACCTTATGGTAGTCCACTACTGGTCTATAGTTGCCGCCCTTCTTGGTACTATGAAAAGTGGGCTATTCCATGGACTGACGGTTCAATAATGTCCTGAACTAACATTTTCTGTACCATCTGATCTGTTTGTTTTCTCAAGATCTGAGGTAATCGATACGCTGGTATGTAAATTGGCTGAGTTCCTGGTACCACTTCTATGTGATATTTAACAAAGTCTGTCCTGCCCATCGGTTCTCCGGGTAAGGCTACCACATTTCTGTAAGTGTACAAAAGGTCGAGCAGTTGAGATTTATGTTGTGGAAAATCATTGCAAGTTAGACTCGAGAGCAGGTCATGTGAACGAGTCGGAGCATATCCCGTAGAGTTAATGGCACATACACCTGTTTGTTTACTATCATCATCAGTATGAACAGTAGGGATAGAGGATACTTGGCATACCATTACGGCCGCTGGGTATACTAGGAAGTCTCCGATCTTTACACCACTTTTAAGTTTCAATGGGGCATTAGTGACACTGAGCAAGTATAGGTAGCATAGACTGTCCTCTAAGACCGTGCACCACACAGACTCATAAGTTAAGCCATTCACACAACACGTCTCAGGTAGTGTTAGTACATCCACTCCTTCTTTCGCACCTACAACACGAACAGAGACTTTGGTGAACTCATGCGGTAACAAAATTGTGCACGTATTCATTACTGCACGCCTCGTCTCTGCGTGTTGGAGAACATCAGTCAGACTCTGTGAGGTAGTTAACTGAGACATGTCTGAGTCGGCTATAGTGCTGTCGTTAGAGGAGTTTGGAAGAGCCTTCTCTTAATCCTGAGAGGATGTATCATCAAGTGTTGAGGAATGCATGTCCTTGCTCTCAGTCTGTGAGGGAATGATCGCTTTATTCTCAGATGATGATGATGATGGCTTGACTTGTTCTGTACTCTTATGTAGTGCGAGTCAGGGGGGACTAAATGACTTTTATTGTAAGTACAGGATGGGGACATTCCATACTGTATACTGGGAACCCAGAAATGTCTATACTACTCCAGGCAAGTAATAATGCAATGGAGTGTTGTGCCATGGTGGGTAAGCCAATAAGAGCATCTGATGGATATTTCAGTTCGTTAGTAACATGAAATTCTATGGGGAAAGGGAGCAAGACACTGTCTAGTTGTACTTCTAAAGTGACTCTTCCCTTGACCTTAAACTCTGAGCCTTCTACACCGCATAGACGAATGACAGGCGGCTCAAGGAAACTGACTTGTTTGCATTGGCGTTGAATGATGTCTAAAGAGGTATCAGAAATAAAGTTTACTATAGATCCTGTGTCCATGAAGAACGATGTTGGTATGTCATTACTCCATCCTAGAATGACTAGGCCGGAGGAAGTTATGGGCCCAACATGGCGGATGGGGAGTTGGTGTTCTGTTGTTATGTCATATTGGTCCGATACGGGCGTGGTGCTTCCCCGGACTGGCGGCAGTTTAGGTAACGACATTCCTCAGTAGTGTGAGTCGTACTGGTCTTCTGATACTTGCATGTAGGACGACGCAAGCGGGAAGGCATACGCTTTCTAGTTTGGGAGTGAGGCCGTCTGTGTTTATGGTCGCAACTGGTTTCTCGATGTCTGGGATTACCACAGTACCAGAAAAGAACCAAGGATTGCCTGTTCCGTCGGACGCTACATTGATCAAGACCAGCGGTCGGAGAACGATACATGGCAGGTCTGCCTCATGTGGTGGAACGGGAGTGGTATTGGTCTGGTGGAGTGGAAGTGTGACAGACTTGGGAGACCAAGAGGTGGTTTGTGGCCTGATGCATATAGTTCGAGCCTGTCCTTTCATTGATGGTTTTAGTGATCTGAACAATTTTATCTCCTGGACTGAAACCTATCTCCAGGGCTATCTCTCTCTGTCTAGGATCAAGCCAATGGAGGAATCTCAGGCAACCAATTAAATCTGCAAAGTTCTTGAGTGAAAGCATAGGAGCTCCATTTACTTCTTCTATCCATTTCGTGTCTATAAGTAATTGGCGCATCTCGCTACTAGTGGCTTTCATGGCAGTGGCTTCTTCGTGTAGTTTGGCATGTTGTGTTGGGACTGTCAAATCCTCATCCATCTGAGTGAGGAGATTAGTTAATCCCATGAAAGATGCAGCATTGGAATGCTGGCAACAAAGTGTTATGAGTTCCTTACGGAAATCATCAAAGATTTTAATGCCATCGAAATGTCCTGCACGGATCGCGGATCCAACGTCCGATTTGCCTTGGTGTAAGTGCCCCATGAGATAAGAGACTTTGAGGTTTTCATCTGTAATCCGCCGATTGTGGATGTCGGTTTCTACTTCTCTGAGGAAATAATAAACAGACCAAGTTGATTCCTCGCCGGTAAATTTGGGACGATTGCCATCGTCGAGATAGATAGACTGTGGAATAGGGGTTGTTTGGGCCATGGTTGGAAGTTTGGAAGAGATTGAAGTCGGGGATTGAGAGAGAGAGAGGAGGTAGTGGTAGTTAAGTGTGAGACAGGAGATGAAGTGGGGCAGGAGAGTGAACGATAGTGGAAGGAGCAGGGATAGAAGAAAGCTGTGTAGAGTCAGGGGTAGAGTACGAGGTATCTGGATGGATAGTATCTGGATTGGAAGTATGTGGTTCAGTGGGAAATGAAGTTTGTGTGGCGGTGCTAGGTCGAGGGTAGCAGCCGCTGCGAAGATGACCCACTGTATCGTCCTCAGCAGGTGATGTGATCATTCGTTGTCTGTTGGCTGTGAGTGGTGAGAGTAAGTTCCGTATATTCAAAGTATGACATGTAGCGCGGTGATGTAATGTAAGATGAAAGATGAGTAGGGATATGTGTATATTTACACTATGAAGGTGAGAAAATGTACCATAAGAATGGAAGTGGAAATGATTGAAGATGACGGGATGCAGAGGTTAATAAATAAAAGGTGAAGTACGAGATGAAGAATAAATAAAGTCGGTGAAGATGAGTATGAACTGAGTGGAGTGAGATGAATATTGACAATAATATGCAATCTGTAGAGAAAATCCAGAGGTTAATCTCTATAGAAAGTCAGTAATGGGTGGACGAAGATATACTATTATAGTTACACAGCTGAGTTTGAACGAAGTGGAGAGGGTGTGGACTTGCAGTGGAGAGGACGTGAGTGAGTAGAGGCAGGTCAGCTCGCTGGAGATGAGACTGGTTGTGAATGTGGAGGTCCCTTGCTTGGCTCGTGGTGGAGGAGACTGGTAGTGAAGACGACTTGGCTGAGAGAGTTACAATCACGCTCAGTGGAGGCAGGCTGGCTCGGTGGTTGGGAGACGGTACGTGAATACGAGTCTGAGCAGTTAATCTACCATATGGGGGACACCGAGGGGCGAGAGTGTGAGGTGCAGTGGCGAGGGCAGATGTCCCCACAGGGCAGGTGCAAAGCTGGTGGGTAGTAGATGCAGAGGGTGGCGTCAGGGTGAACGGCAGACATTGGAGAGGTGACACACTGAGAGGAGGGGACACTATATGGCAGGTACAAAACAGGTGTCAGGAACAGGTGAGACAGGTGCGTAGGTCGGCGGCGGCGATGCTTGCGGCCAGGAGCAATGTGTGGGGGTGGGGGCAGTTTAGAGAATGGCGCTAGTGAGTGAAGTGGTACACCTGTAGAGGCACACCCGGTATTACACCACGAGAGGCACTGAGAGGGTGAGGCTGTGAGATGTGGGGCATCGAATATTTGTTGGTGGCACTGTGGGAAGCGGTCAGAAACAATGGTTCAAGACACCGCTGCTACCAAATGTTATCCACAGTCCCTTGATGATTTAATGAAAGTCCTGGAGTAGCTATTTAAGGGCTTTAATGTTGAGTAGCTGAACAGAGTGTTCCCTTTACGAATGTCAGCCCCTTACTGAGTTACACCTGTTTGCTCGGGCTATGGGAGCACGTGTTTAGTCAGCGCTTTTAGTGGGGGCACATTTGCAGTGGGGGGAGGCATATATACATGGGGGGCAGATGGGGTACATCTGCACTAACTAACTTGAGTCTGTTGTGCTGCTTTCTGTTAAGATATAGGTCATTAGTTATAACACTCACTATTTTATAAAAAGATTTTGGACAATCAAGTCTTTTGATATGAAGATTTTTTACAATGGCTTTCTAAATTTTAAAGGATGCTTGTGTAATGTTGGTGTATAACACAGCTAAGTAAACTCACAGATTTTTTTTTCTCTCTTCTGATATCCTAGCAGCCATGGCTACCAAAAGTTGAGTATGCATTTGCAGCTAGCCTACAGGCCATATTTGGGCACTATCATGTTTTCATTAACAATGCCTACTGTCTCACTCGCTGTTACCTCTACACCAGCACTGCCATTAACTAAAAGTTACTGCCGAGGTGGATGGAAAGCTGATGACAGGGAGAGCTGGAGCTCTCGTTTCATCAGCCCTCGGGACTAGTTCCCGACCATCCCCCACTGCTGAACTTTTTCAGTGTTTCATTTACACGGAGAGTAGGCCAACATGCACACCAATACAAATTTCTCTAACTGTCAGCACCAAACTACATGCACAGTACAAACTACACTACCTATTCAAAATTAAGAAAAATGGTAAATAATAACAACAGTTGGTATCACAGTACTTTGTTGCACTTGCTCACTTCCCTATTTCTTATCACTACTTTCAAAGAAACAGTAACATTTCTTTTCTGCTGTACCCTTTCCAGCACTTCATGCTCCAAACTTCTCTCCTAACTCATTACACAACCCAGGTACTTAAATGCACTCACATTTTCCATTTCCTTATCATCTAGCCTTATTGTGCTTTCAGTGACTTCATTTCTCTCGAAGACCATAACTTTACACTTTCTTACATTCACCTTAGGTTCCGTTTCTTACACACTCCCCCAAAACTCATTCACCAAACTCTGTAGTTCCTCTTCATCTTCACTTAACGATACAGTATCATCCGCAAACAACAGAATCGGAAGTTTCCAAACGCTTACCTCTCTTATTAGGGCCGCACCAACATCCACTGTCCAACCCCATCCATATACCCCTAGAACAGTATCGTTGGGTCTCAGAGTCGACGATGCCTGGCATTTAGCCATTTTGGGGTGATTTTTCTGGATTTAGCCTTAAATTTGGCCTCTTGAAAATTTTAGCCGTTTTTATACTTGCATTTCTTTCATTCTCTATGTTCAACAGTTCCTTAAAGGGTTATCTACATCTGCTCAGTTTCTCTGCCTTCTCCATTATTAATCTACCATTTTTTTCTTTTACTCCATACGAACTGCTTTATCCGTCCATCTGTCTATTACCAGACGCCTCAATCCCATAAAGGGTGGCCACAAACAAATCACCTCCATGCCGCCCTGTCCAATGCCTCTTCACTGCTTTGCTCGCAGCTCACACCCCCTCTCATACACCTCCCTCATATACCTCTCCACTCCATCCCTTCTTCTCATCCTCGGCCATCCCCTCCCTCTCCCCCCATCCACATCACTCTCATACACTCTTCTCGTCAGTCTCTCGCTCTCTATCCTCTCCACATGGCCAAATCACATCAGTGTATTTCTCCTAATGCTTTCTATCACATCCACATCCACACCACATCGCTCCTTCAATTCCTCGTTTGTCAGTCTGTCTCATGTAACTCCACATGCTCCTCTCAGGTAACTCATTTCCACTGCTCTCACTCTTGACTTCCGTCCTTCCAGCAAGGTCCAAGCTTCACTTCCATGCGTTAGAGTTGGTTTCACAATACTGTCTATACAGTGACATTTTTACTTCTATGCTCACTTCCCTGTTCCTTATCACTGCCTTCAGAGAACCAGCAGCCGTTCTTCCCTGCTGTACCCTTTCTAGCACTCCACCCTCTAAACTTCCATCCTTACTCATCACACTACCCAAGTACTTAAACACACTCACATTTTCCATTTCCTCCTCATCCAACCTCACTGTACTTTCAGTGACTTCAGTGCACTCAAAGACCATAAATTTACTCTTCCCTACACTCACCTTTAGATTCCGTTTCTTACACACACTCCCAAACTCATTCACCAAGGCTTGCATTTCCCCTTCGTCTTCACTAACAATACAGCATCCTCTGCAAACGACAGTACAGGGAGTTTCCAACCACTGTCCTCTCTCATTAAGGTCACTCAAACATCCACTGCCCTATCTTGTATATCTTTTATGACCCCATCTATATACAGATTGTACAACCATGGAGACAGGACGCATTCCTGTTTCAATCCAACATTCAGATAGAGAAGTTTACTCAGTTCACCATCCACACACACAGCATCACTAGCACCTTCATACATGCTTTTCACTGCATTAAGTAGTTTCCCATTTACTCCATATATTTTTAATACTTTCCACATTCCTTGTCTACCCACTCTGTCATATGCTTTCTCCAAATCCATGAAGGCCACATACAACTTCTTTCCCTTCTCTAGAAACTTTTCCACTAACGACCTAAGAATGAATATCTGATCTCCTAAAACCTCCCTGTTCTTCTCCATTTAATTCCTTTGTTATTTCCTTAACTCGGTCATTAAGTATTCTACCATATACTTTTCCTATTACACCAAGAAGACAAATGCCCCTATGATTGGCACACGCTTCTTTTTCCCCTTTTCCTTTGTACAGGGGAATAATTATACCTGACTTCCCATCCTCTGGGACTCTACCTTTCTCCCAGGCCAAGCTGCACATCTTCCATTTCCATTCTACAACTCTCTCTCCCCCATGATTCAGCATTACACCACACACTCCATCAATTCCCGGGGCTTTCCCAATTTTGACTTTCTTCTTTGTTCCACTGCTTCCATCCTTCTGATTTCTTCCTTTCTTCTCGCCTCCTTCCTCCTCCCCGCCATATCCCAGCCATTTATACTCGCATTACTTTCATTCTCTATGTTTAAAAATTCCTTAATGTTCTCCCAATCTGCTCACTACCTTCTCCTTTCTCCAATAGCAATACCATCTTTATCTTTCATTCCCCGAATTACTTCTTTATTACCCTGTCTAACTCTCTTTACCTCTTTCCAGAACATTTTCTTACATTCCCTCCACTTTACACTCAAATTCCTTCGAAATTCCTCATCCACTCCATTCATTCTCTCTCTTACTAATCTTTTCACCTCTCTCTTTCTCTCTACAGGTAACTCTTCTGTCTCCCAACTTCCTCCACCCCCTTGTCATCCACTCACTATATGCTTTCTTCTTTTGCGCCATAGCCTGTCTCGCCTCTTCATTCCACCATGCTGTTCATTTCACTTCTTTTCGTCTTCTCTTTACCCCACACACCAACTCACATGCTGCACAGATTTCTGTTGTGAATATCTTGCACACACCTTCCACGTCCCCCATCTGCTCCATATCATATTTACCCAATCACTCCTCCACCTCTCTCTTTTATTCTGCCTTTTTTCCATCCTCTTGCAATCTTTCTACCCTTCTTGTATGGACTACTTTGTCTTGTCCTTCCCCTCTTCCCTTCCATTTCATTTGAACCTTGGCTTTCATCACCACCAAGTGGTGGTCCGAAAGTCCACTCCCCCAACCTCTGTATGCTCTTCCATCCATTACACACCTTCTCATTCTGTCATCCACACACTCATACAGAAATAAGTCATTGCCTTCCGTTCATTCAGTGCATTCAGTGCGCCACCCTCCCTTCTCGTCACTCATCACGTATATCTGTGGATCGTTTTGTGTCTAAAAAGGGTACTGGCTATCAGGCATGGGTCCAAGTACATGTGCCAGTACTTGTGGACAAGTACACGTACAGGAGAAAAGTACAAGTACAGAAGATTTGCCTAGTATTTAAGTCTAAGTCCAAGTACTTGACAATGTACTTAAGTACAAGTACATTTCAATATTTTATCTATCATTTTTTATAGACATGTTTATTTCAAAATCAGAAGCAAATATATGATGCAGAAGCATATTATGGCAATATATTACAGTGATCTTACTAAAATGAATATAGTTAAGCCCAAAAAAAAGTGTGTTCAAATGTTTGTGAAAGTTGGAATAACATTTTTGAAGCATGATATACCAATATCACTCTGCTTGCAGACTGCCCTGAATGTTCCAGTAGTATCTCCTGGTAATTTGAAGTGGCTCCATATGCCTGAATCCTTAGGTGATGACATGATGCCACTCGTAATGCTATAATGGTGGCTACTGAAAGACTGAACTACAGTAGTGATCAGGTTGCAGACGAAGAAAGTAAACATGCTGTTGCCTCTTTAGTGTTGAAGTGTGTGCACGAAAGTTGCCAGATAGTACTACTACCGTACAATAGTAGCTACAGTTGAGATAGACTTAATATTATTATCAAACAATTTACATACATACTGTTTGTTAAAACAAACAGTAGAACTAAAATAACTTATTATAATCTGCTTAATTTTGTAGTCAAAGCAGTTATTGTTATTTAATTACTTATGCAGTGTACCTTATACACTGTACTGTACTTGAAAAGTATTTAAAAGTACTTGATTTTTCAAGTACTTTTGGCCCAAGTACAAGTACAATGATTTTTAAATCTCAAGTACAAGTACACAAAATTTTGTACTTATGTCCAAGTATTTGTACTTGGACCCAAGCCTGTTGGCTATCATCAGCCCCCTCCCAGCACATATAGTATGTCCACTAGAGCATTTCCATTCTCATCCACTTCTGCAGGCACACCCCATTCAGCTACTCCTTCCACCTTCACATTTCCTACTTTTCTATTCATATCTCCAGTCAAAAACACTCAATTCCTTTCAAAATTTCCATGCATGCTTTCACATTTGCACAGAACTCATCCTTCACTCTACTTCCACGGTCTTCCGTTGATGCACACACACACACACACACACACACACACACACACACACACACACAGTCGCCCACGTTTGTATTTCAACTTTCAATCTTACCCACACAATCCTTGAGCCGACAGATCCATACCCTCTCATATTCTCCTTCAATCTTTTGCACACAATAACTGCACCCCTTTTGCCCTCTCATTCCCATCTACCCCCGCATTTAAATTCCACCCATATTCCCACTCTCCCACACTCTCACCTCTCAATTTCGTCTCAAACCAAATATGCCCACTTTTGCACCTTCAAGTGCCTGGACAGTCTCTCTGTCTTTCACTTCGTCATCTGTATCCCTTACATTCCATGTTGCAATCTGTACTATGTCCTTTGTACAGTTCTTGGTCGTCACCTGTTGGTCTGTCCTGGTCCGAGGCATTTTCTTTCATTCTTTCTTTATTTCTGTTGTATCAGGCTCCACTCCGCTAACATGTGGTACTCTGCAGAGATTGTATGTAGGGTGAGGAGTGCTTGTAAGTGTGATTGTTGTGTTGGAGTGGCTTTGGATGTGTGTGTAGTCTGTGAACCAAG
>JAGKTI010026747.1:0-13482 GCA_018397915.1 Birgus latro | reverse complement strand
ATTTGAAGGTTGGATTGAAACAAGGATTTGTCATGTCTCCATGGTTTTCCAATCTGTACATGGATGGGGTTATTTAAGGTCGGGCAGCAGATGCTGGACCGGCCCTAGTGAGAGAGGGCAGTGTTTGGAAACTACCTGTACTGTTGTTTGCAGATGATACTATGTTGTTGAGCGAAGACGAAGGGGAGCTGCAAGGCTTGGTAGATGAGTTTGGGAGTGTGTGTAAGAAATAGAATCTAAAGGTGAATGTAGGGAAGAGTAAAGTGATGGTCTTCGAGAGAAGTAAAGCCAGTAAAAGTACAGTGAGATTGGATGGGAAGGATATGGAGAATGTGAGTGCATTTAAGTACTTGGGTAGTGTGATGAGTAAGGATGGAAGTCTGGAGGGTGAAGTGCTCGAAAGGGTGCAGCAGGGAAGAAAGGTTGCTGGTTCGTTGAAAGCAGTGATAAGAAACAGGGAAGTGAGCATGAAAGGGAAAAAGTTGTTACATGACATTATTGTGATACCAACTCTAACATATGGAAGTGAAGCTTGGACCCTGTTGGAGGGACAGAAGTCAAGAGTGACAGCAGTGGAAATGAGAGATTTGAGAGGAGGATGTGGCATCACACAGAGAGACAGACTGACAAATGAGGAAGCGAAGGAACGTTGTGGTGTGGATGTGATAAGAAGCGTTAGGAGAAACACATTAAGGTGGTTTGGCCATGTGGAGAGGATGGAGAGTGAGAGAGTGATGAGGAGAGTGTATGTGAGTGAGATGGAGGGGGGGGCGAGGGAAGGGGAGACCGAGGATGAGATGGAGAGATAGAGCGGAGAGGTATATAAGAGAGGGGGGTGTAAGCTGGCAGCAGGGCTGGGAAATGGCAGGGGACACAGCGACATAGAGGTGTTTTGTTTGTGACCACCCCTTACGGGATTAAGGTGTCTGACAATATTTAGATAGTCATAAACTAAAGATCATAATTATCCTTAGACCCCCAAGAACCACTCTCACTTAAAAAAAAAAAAATGGTGTTAGATCCTATAAAGACAGCTGCCTTCCCACTTACAAACATTATTTTGAGCTATGAACTTTTGCTGTTGACAAGATTAATGATTTACTAGCTTGAGATTTTATTAGACCTTGTGGTTTGTTTTACTGCTTAGCTGTCAACCTGATAGTGCCAAGAATTGATTCCTGGCACTGCATCATCATCAGTATTGTCCATTATAAATTAAAATGAGTACATAGATGAAGTAACTGGCCTCGTATACCCCAGTGGTGGAATTATCTAGTAATGGAGCCTGGCACTGCCACTGATCACAATTATCATCATCATCATCATCATCAACCCTCACTCCTTTTCCCACCTAAGGATAGGGTGTGGAATTCTCAAGAAAACTTTCTTAAGTGCGGGAGCAACTGTTAACATATCCTGTCCACATCAACTTGGCTTCAAAGTGATTTGGAAAGGATGCAGAGCCACAGTGTTGCTATTCTTGTCTTTGCTGAGTTATGGGAATGAGGCCACCAAAGAACAAAAATCTTACCCAAGTCAATGTGGACACACCAAATAATGTGTAACTCACATATTTCAGGAGAGTGGTAGTAGCTGTAGTAGCAGCAGCATCAGTAGCTGGAGTCCAATGTCACAGGCCCAGTGGCAACAGCAGCAGCAGCAGTGACAGCAACAATCCTAGCAGTGGCAGCACCACCACCAACCACAGCTGAAGCAGGTGGTCTCTGAAAATATAAGTTTTTAGGAGATATTTCAGGTATGTTGATGATTTAACCTTTTCTCTGTGAAAGTGTTTAGTACTGATCTTTATTAACCCCCACAGTATTAGTGCTGGAGAAGGATACGTTCATGTGGTGGCACCAATAGGACTGGGGGGTGGAGCTGACTGCTTATATTAACATTTCTCTGTCCCATTCATATCCCCCAAAAGGACACTGGAGGAATACCAAAGGGTAGTTCTCCCTGCAGTCCACTAAGTCCCAGGTCCTTATGCTTCTCGTGGGGTTGTAAAAGGTTGACTGATACGTGGGTGGGTGGGTAATTTTGCAGTTTGCACAAGTCGCCATCATGTGCCATGTGCCATTTGCTTATCTTTACAACATCAGTATGTGTTGAGATCTGGAGTGCTAATTTTAAGAAAGAGAAGGGTTCCTCACTGCTTGTGTTAGAATGATAGTGGCACACAGGAGGATGAGTCTTTTTGGTAACAAGCATTTGGCTCTGGTTTCTGACAACCATGTGATAACAGTATGAAGCATACTGTATTAAAGAGTATGAGAAGGAAGGGTACTCTCATTCAGGGAGGACTGAGAAATATGAAAGGCAGAGCACAATCCTGGCAAGGATTGTCTGTGAACTTTTGGGCATATCAATACCAATGGAACTCAAACTGCATCCCCCCCCCCTGGATCTGACACATACACAGGCACACACAAAACATATACCAAGGACTTTCTGACTATCCAGCCCCAATTCCTTACCTCGATTCCTGTAGTCCATTCTTCCCTGGGTAGCATCACTCAATCAGAAACCTCCAGCCACCTCTTGGCAATTGAATGTATGCAAGGCCGTCACCCCCAACTGAGGCATTTCGACTAACAGACCACCAGGCACCTGAAACAAAAAGTCATGCATGAAGACACTCTGATCCATGAGAGCAAAAACTGCTGTGCAAGATGAATATAATTATGTTTACAAACCAATTTCATCATCATCAGCTCATTTCCCACCTATGAATACAGTAAGGTGGGGTTCAAAGAGCAAGAGAAACACATTACTGTGATAGGGTTCAGTGGGCAACAAGAACACACACATTCACAGTGAGGGTGGGTTCAGAGGGCCAGAAAAACATACTGTACGAGTATACACACTGCGGTAGGGTTCAAAGAGAAACACACACACACACACACACACTTTAAAAAGGGAAACTACCACGACCTAAAGATGTACTTCTTAGAAATAGATTGGGAAAAGGAACTTGGAGGACGAGATTTTAATGTTATATAAAAAACATTCTGTGAACTTTATGAAATAGGAATCCAAAAGTACATCCCACAGCACAAAGAAGTAGAAAATACAAAAAATGGTTTAATACAGAATATAAGAAATCAAAAGAAAAAAAGAGACTTATTGTGGAATAGATACAGAAGTCAATAGTGTGAGGGTATATAAGAACTATAAACAGGCAAGAAACGATTATACGGTACAAGAATGAGGAGAGAAGCCCAAAGACAGTTTGAGGAAGACATTATAAAAGTAGTGATCAACCGAAGCTATTCTACGGCTGCATCCGAAGTAAAACCAAAGTAAAAAGTAAAATACAATCCATTACAGGTGAGGGGATCAACTATACACAAGAGAAAATTTGTGAAGCACTAAATTAGAATTTCCAATCAGTTTCTACAGAACAAAATGATTTTGAAAGGGATGTTATGGAACTTGCATGCCCACACATATTGCCATATATACAAATATCAGAAAAAGAAATACAGGAGGAGTTAAGTAAATTAGGCAAAGGAAAAGCAACTGTTCCTGATGAAATTTCATGTTGGGTGCTATATGAATGTGCAAAGGAGTTAAGTAAACCATTATCTTTAATATTCGAGGAATCCTTGGGACAAAGTAAACTACCTGATATTTGAAAGAAAGGAAACATTGTTCCCTTATTCAAGATAGGGAATAGACAAAATCCACTCAATTACCTACCAGTATCACTAACCAGTGTTGTAAGCAAGGTACTAGAAAAGGGGATAAGAAAAGTTTGGGTAAATCGTCTAGAAGAACATAATATGATAACAGAAAAACAGTGTGGTTTCAGAAAGGAAAAATCATATGTTACTAATCTGTTGAGCTACTATGATAGTGTAACAGAAACACTACAGAAAAGAGAAGGATGGGTGGATAGTATCTACTTAGACTTCAAGAAAGCATTTGACAGAGTACCGCACCAAAGACTTTTATCGAAAGTGTACCATCAAGGAGGAATCCGAGGCAAACTGTATTGTTGGGGGTAGGGGAGTTTGAAGAATTCTTCCCCAGTATCCCTGCTTGTCGTATGAGGCAACTAAAAGGGTTGGTGGTGAGTTAGTGCCCCACCCCGTAAAACAACTAACTAAAGATACGAACAAGAAGCCTCGGACCAGGACTGACCAAAAAATGACGACTAAGGACCGTACAAAGGACTTGGTACGGATAGTGACATGGAATGTAAGGGGAATAAATAATGAGGAGAAAGAAGGACAGATTGCACAGGTGCTTGAGGGTGCAAAAGTGGATGTACAGTATGTGGATTAATTGAAACTAAATGGAGAGGTCAGAGAGTGGGAGTATGGATGGGGTATATGAGCGGGAGTAGGTGAGAGTGAGAGGGCAAAAGAAGGAGTGTGTATTGTTGTAACAGACGGAAGGAGAATATAAGAGAGTATTGATCAGTTGGCTCAAGGATTGTGTGGGTAAGAGTGAAAATTGGACTACAAATGTGGACAGTTGTGTGTGTGTGTATGCACCAACGCTAGATCTTGTAAGCAGAGTGAGAGAAGAGTTCTGGACAAATGTGGAAGTGTGCTTGGAAAAGTTTGAAAGGAATGAGAAAGTGTTTTTGATTGGCAAAGTAGAGAATGTGAAGGTTGGTGGAGTGGTTGGTGAGTGGGGTGTGCCTGCAGAGATGGATGAGAATGGCAGTGCTTTAGTGACATGTGCCAGTAGGGGGTTGGTGATACCTAATACCCTCTTCAGGCACAAAACGATCCATAGGTATACGTGGCGAGTAATGAGAAGGGTGGATGGTGAACTGAATGAACGGAAGGCAATGACTGATTATGAGTGTGTGTGTGGATGAAAGGATGAGAAGTTATGGATCCAAGAGTGTATAGAGATTAAGGGAGTGGACTTCGGACCACCACTTGGTGGCGGTCAGAATCAAAGTCCAAACAAAATGGAGAAAGAGATGAAGGGAAGGACAGGAAGAACAAGTTCTTACAAGGAGTGTAGAAAAGTTACAAGAGGATGGAGAAAAGGCAGAATATAAAAAGGAAGTGGAGGAGCGATTGGGTAAATATATATTGGAGCAGATGGGGGACATGGAAGGTATGTGTAAGATATTCACATAAGAAATCTGTGTAGCGTATGAGGTGGTGTGTGGGGTAAAGAGAAGACGAAAGGGGGTTCAGGGAACAGCATAGTGGACTGAAGAGGTGAGAGAGGCTGTGGCACAAAAGAAGAAAGCATATAATGAATGGATGAGGAAAAGGGGCATCAAAGAAGGTGAGAGATGGAAGAGAGAGTTATATGTAGAGAGGAGGAGGAGAGGTGAAAAGATTAGTGAGAGAGAGTAAGAAGAGAGTGGATGAGGAATTTGGAAGGAATTTGAGTGTAAAGTGGAGGGAATGTAAGAAAATGTTCTGGAAAGAGGTTAAGAGAGTTCGACAAGGTGCCGGAGAAGTTCACTGCAGTGTGAAAGATAAAAATGGTAGATTACTAGTGGAGAAGGGAGAAACTGTTCAGATGGAGAGAATACTTTAATGAATTGTTGAACATAGAGAATGAAAGTAATGCAAGTATAAGTGGCTGGGAGAAGGAGGGATGTGAGAAGAGAGGAAGAAATCAGTAGAATGGAAGTGGTGGAAGCAATGAAGAAAGTGTTTGGTAAAATGCTGAAGCATCGGGGAGAGATAGTAATAGAATGGATGTGGAAGGTGTGCAGATTGGCCTGGGAGGAAGGTAGAGTCCCGGAGGATTGGAAGTCAGATATAATTATTCCCCTGTAGAAAGGAAAAGAGGAAAAAGAAGTGTATGTTAATCATAGGGACATTTGCCTTCTTAGTGTAATAGGAAAAGTATATGGTAGGATACTTATTGACAGAGTTAGGGAAATAGCAGAGGAATTAGTTGAAGAAGAGCAGGGAGGTTTTTTGGAAGGGAAGAGGTTATGTAGACCAGATATTCATTCTTAGATCCTTAGTGGAAAAGTTTCTAGAGAAGAGAAAGAAGTTGTATGCAGCCTTCATGGATTTGGAGAAAGCATATGACAGGGTGAATAGACAAGGATTGTGGAAAGTATTAAGAATATATGGAGTAGATGGGAAGTTGTTGAAGGCCGTGAAGAGTATATATGAGGGTGCTAAGGCTGCAGTGCATTTGGATGGTGAACTGAGTTAATTTTTCCTTCACGGTTGGATTGAAACAAGGATGTGTCATGTCTCCATGATTCTTCAATCTGTATATGGATGGGGTTATAAAAGAGATACAAGGTAGGGCAGAGGATATTGAAGTGGCCCTAGGGAGAAAGGGCAGAGTTTGGAAACTCCCTGTACTGTTGTTTGCAGATGATACTGTGTTGTTGAGCGAAGACGAAGGGGAGCTGCAAGGCTTGGTACATGAGTTTGGGAGAGTGTGTAAGAAACGGAATCTAAACTAGGATATGGAGAATGTGAGTGCATTCAAGTACTTGGGTAATGTGATGAGTAAGGATGGAAGTTTGGAGGGTGAAGTGCTTGAAAGGGTGCAGCAGGGAAGAAAGGTTGCCGGTTCCTTGAAACCAGTGATAAGAAACAGGGAAGTGAGCATGGAAGTGAAAAAGCTGCTACATGAAAGTATTGTGATACCAGCTTTACCATATGGAAGTGAAGCTTGGACCCTGTTGGAGGGACAGAAGTGAAGAGTGAGAGCAGTGGAAATGAGTTATTTGAGAGGAGCATGTGGAGTCACATGGAGAGACAGACTGACAAATGAGGTGAAGGAGCGTTGTGGTGTGGATGTGATAGGAAGCATTATGAGAAACACATTAAGGTGGTTTAGCCATGTAGAGAGGATGGAGAGTGAGAGACTGACAAGGAGAGTGCATGTAAGTGAGGTAGAGGGAAGGGGAGGCCAAGGATGAGATGGGGGGATGGAGTGGAGAGGTAGGCTATATGAGGGAGGGGTGTTTGAGCTGGGAGCAGGGCAGTAGGCGGGGGACAAAGTGACATGGAGGCGATTAGTTTGTGGCCACCCCTTGCAGGACTAAGGCGTCTGGCAATAGATAGACAGATAGACTAAGGGGAAATTACTCATCATGGAGGGAAGTGACTAGCAGAGTTCCACAGGGCTCACTGCTGCCACCAATTATGTTTTTAGTGTATATAAACGACGTAGATAGGAACATTGGTAATGAAAGCTATTGAAATGTTTGCTGATGATGCAAAAATACAAAGGAGAATTACTAATGCAGACTCTTGTAAAGAGCTACGCTACAAGAAATAGTAAATAAACTTCATGAATGGAGCAATACATGGCAAATGGAATTCAATGTGGACAAGTGTCATGTAATGAAGTTTGGTAAAAGTGGAAAAAGACCTGATTGAGATTATAAGTTAGGAAGTAAAACCCTACACACATCAGAAAGCGAGAAGGACCTGGATGTGATTATCAATAACAGATTATCTCCGGCTGATCACATCAGTGAGAGGGTATGGAACATGTATACACTGCTTACAAAAATGAGAGTAGCATTCACATACATAAATGAAGACATGCTAAAAAAGATAACATAATTCATCAGACCAGCCCTGGATTATGCGTCGGTGGTCTGGAGTCCTTATCTCAAAAAACACTTTAGATTGAAAAAGTTCAAAGGGCCACTACAAGATGGGTACCAAGCTAAAGTGATCTAAGCTATGAAGAGACTAGAAAAACTGAATCTGCCTACACTACTGGAGAAAAGGAAGAGAGGAGACATGATTATGCCATATAAATACATATTAGGGAAGGAGAAAATAGGCATAAATGATTACATAACCTATGGGGGTGCATCAGCAAGATGCCACTGAAAAAACTGCATAAAAAGAGAGGCAATAAAGACATAAGGAAATTTAGTTTCTCAAATAGTTCAGTTGATCAGTGGAATGCACTACTGAATGAAACAGTGTGTGCCAAAACAATTAATAAATTTAAGGATATGTACGATAAAAATGGTTTAAGACGTGGGACAGTACAAGCTTGACTCATTCCTGTAAAGATACAATTAGGTAAGGTAAGAGCGCACACACACACACACACACACACACACACACACACACACACAATGAGAATGAGTTTAAAGAGCAAGAAAAACACACATTGAGGTTAGGTTCAAGGAGGAAGGAATACACATTCTCATAAATGTTATACATGCAGTCATCATTGTAAATCAAGGACATTTCCATGATATCACAAACTTCTTTCATATAACTGGCACTGCAGAATCAGAGAATGTGGCAAATCTGCTTTATGGGCAGGAATGGATCGTTAATAAGCAAGTTCTTTGAAATTTCCAGCTGATTTTACAAGTGATCATTAAAAAGTAGCTAATAACAAGGAATTCGATGGCTGCGACACTGGGCAGAAACAGTAGACAGATAGGTATAGATGGATAGATAGAATAGTAAACAGGATTTTGTTTGGTAAACTGGGATGGTTAAATTGGGGATTAAGTGTCCTTTTCCGATTTTTAATTGTATTTTCTGACTGTTTCTTGTTAATATCGTTTTCCTGATGATTTTCCATACATGTATTTTTCCATACATGTAAAAAAAAAAAATCAATGATAATGGAGCCAATATTTTCTTATGAACATTACATATAGTTAGGTAAGGATAACCTGCATTAATTAAATGAGTTAAGGTTAGATCAGGATCTTCCATAGTATTAAAATTTTCATAGTACAAAAAAAATATATATATATTTTTTTTGCTGAAACAGCCACATTTTGTGCTGAGGCCCTAACATAGAAAAAATAAAGTTCATATTCCTACTCTGCACGGCTTCCACAGATGGGTTAGATTCTGTATGTTTAATTCTATTACAAAAGAAATTAAGAAAATAAAAAATAATATAGGGGCAATCTGCAGGAGTTCCCATTAACAAATGAAAAGTTTACAACAGGGATTTTTCATACTTGTAAATTCATTTTCGACACCCAGATCCAGTGGAAATATCCTTTATGTTATTGAAGATTGCGCAGTTCACTCATGACACTCAGATATGGAAGATCACTGGCTAAATGAATCATAAGGTCTACCGGCTTTCTCTGGGAAGTGACCATAACAACAGTCCTCCATACAAGAAAAGCAAGCCTGTCTAAGAATTTTTGCATGTAATTTAATAGATGATTAATTGAATTAAATCCATGGCACCTGTGGAATCATCTGCGCATATTCAAGCCACGTACCTCCTACGAACCATAACAGAAGATTAGTTAATAACAATGTACCTAGTTCATGACCCGCCCATCTTTAAATGCCGGAGGAAGAAGTGTTACCATTGCTGCTAGACCGCCTTGTTCTCAAACTCAGCTAGAATATTGAATAGCAAAAATCTCTAGCATATCGCAAAAACATAATACAATCTATGGAATACCGATAAATATGAAGAAATTTCATGAAGATAGGAAGATATCTTGTACCTAAACATTAATATAGTTGCTAAATGGAAGTAGAGCAAAAAACACTAGACTGACGGTAAATACAGTACTCTCAAGAAAATAGCCATAAAAGGACCTGCAAAAACGGAGATGATTGCTAGAGCTTCATAGTAATATAGAAAAAGCTACATCTCTTGCATGTAGATGCTAAAATTGACCCTAAATAGTATATCATATCGAGTAGAAAAATGGTTAACTTTGGTAATACGAATCCCGGGCACCAAAACTCAAAATGGTCTTAGTAAATTCTGCAGAAAACGGATTCTTAACTTGATTATTGTTATTTCTGTTAGACCTAGTAACGAAGGAATAATCTTATCTTGTAGAATAAACTGATTACGTATTCTGAAAAGCATTATTTTGACTTTTTACGGTGACTGTTTTACTTTTATTCGTTCTTGTCATCGCTGGAACTGCAACGTCGATGAGGGCTACTTTTTGTAGGAGGTGAGTGGTGTTTATTTATTTGTTCTTTTTCCTTCATGTCGTGTTTTACGTGAAATAGGCATAATATGCCGTGTGATTAATGACTCGAGATCAGTTGGAACACAGAAAAGAAAGGTTTTAGGTATTTTAAGTTAAAACAGGTCTAAATTCTTTTCGCTGGAAGTGGTGTCGAAAATGGCAGCGTCACTTGGTCACCCGTACAGTCTGATGTATTATATTTTAACTAGTATTTTTTCATTTAGTGGTAGGTGGTGGTGACCATCATCCACTCACTTGATGTAGTGCTGCCTACTTCTTCCTTAGCCTTTATCATTCTTTTTCTGTGCCTGCCCTCCTCTCTTCCTATTTCTCCCATCTTTCCTGTCACTTCTTACTGCTTTTCTTTCCTTTACAGGTGGCTTTACATTGAGTGACAAGCCAAATGGTTTCCTGTAAGCCTAGAAACCATTTACAGTGCTGGGTGATAACCATATATCCAAACCATACGTGGTCCCTACCTATCAACAAACGTGTTGGTGGAGGGTTAGTGCCGCTCCCCGTAAAATAAATAATTTAACTCAAAGTCAAATGGCCACCCCTTATGGGATTATGGTGTCTGCCGATAGATAGATTTTTTCATTCGTGCTACTCCAACACAACATTGTCCACCCTTGTGAGTGATATCAGGTTGTGAGGAAAGTAAGGGCGGTTCAACATGTGTACCAGTATGGCTTTTTGATATTTTAGAATTGTCTGGAGGTAGCATGATAAAAATGTCTGGATTGAGGTGTTAGAGGTAAAGTAGACTTATAAATCTAAATACTGCACATAAATTATTAGAAAACCATAACACTGGTTTATAGATATGAATTTATATGGTTTGGTATTTTTGAAAAATTTGACCATCAGATCGTTTGCAAGTCACGAGTTTCATAGGTTTTGACCTTCCTATCCCATTAATTAGGGATTGTGGGGATGGTTTTCAGAGTGAAGATCGATCAAAACATTATAATAATGGGAAAAACATATTTTGATTTGAAATAAAGTCAGATATTGCACAGTTTAAGAAATATAAACGCATAGATGTCTAACCTAATGTGATGCAAATAAACGAATTAAAGCCATTTGTGTACATAACTTTTTTTTTTATATACAGTATATATAACCTTTCAGGAGGCGTGGGACAGCCTTGTTATTAAGTTTTCCTCACTTTAAAAAAATGGTAAATTTTTACGTGTTGATACACCCCCCCCCAAGGTGTGCAATATATTTTTCTGATAGTTTTTGCTGTGATTTGAGTGAATTTGACCTTCATTTTTGTCGGAAATGCCTCATTTCCCATCTTTTCTAATCATGAACTTTGACTGGATAAGGTGAAATCCAGCATTTTCCGAAAAAAAAAAGTAAAAAATAACTCAAATTGCAGTCAAAACCACGAGAAAAATATACTGCACAAATGGTTAATGTAACCAAACAGACCAAACCTAACCTAACCCAACCAAACAGACCAAACCTAACCTAACCCAACCAAACAGACCTAAGCTAACCAAAGCTAACCAAACAGACCTAACCAAACCAAACAGGCCAAACCAAACCTAACCAAACCAAACAGACCTAACCTAAACTAGGGAATGCTTACCCTAGAGATATGATGGTCCACACTGGATCGTTTCTTGTTTTTTGCATACTCTTTGTACAGACCACAGTACCACTGATGTTTGTGTTTTCTAAAAAAGTCAACAGCCTCAGTTTCCAAGTGGAAACGCTTAATAACCCGTAAGTAATGAATATCACACTCGGGGCACAGATCACGTCCAAATTCCTCGGAAGCCATAGTGAGAACGATTTTAATTTTCCACCCAGAAGAAATAAAAACTGCCTTCAAATTGATTGGTAGAATAACATCACGTGACCTAACGTATGCCTATGAGTGGGTGAAACAGACTTAGCAGATGCATGTGCAGTCGACATAAGGAGAAACACATGTACAAACGCACGCATTTTTTACACGAACTGGCCGAGTGAAGGTCCAAGATATGTTTTTTTGGGAAATTTAAATTAAATTCATTATCTCCATAAATATCTGTTTCCAAATGGAGTTATGGGGGTTCATTATGATTCTTGGTTAATATACTATATGCTTATGGTGGTAATATTCCTGAACTCCATATTGGCAACTTGTAAAATAATACCAAATAAATATATATTTTTTATAGTTTTCAGAGGACTGTGGTAGTAATATCAATTTTGTTTTTAATCCTTTAATTTTGTTTTTTTCTCTTCTTCTGTTCAAGGAGAGTTGGGACTGTCTTATTTTGTAGTTTTCTCCAGTTCATTCTTTACGGTATTAAAGTCCTTATCATTTCGTTTTTTGTTTTGTTATTGAAGGCTCCAACATGCATGCATGCGTTGGCCTTGGTCACCTAATGGCAGCACTCTGTGCTGCTCGATCTGTGGCAGCTTCCATATGCAGCCCTATATCCTAAGGTCACACTCAGTGACCTCATCCCATTTTTTTTTTTCTTCAACCCTATCCATTAACACTTCCCACTTTCTGCACCCATTTATCATCCCCATCCTCTCCACATCCCCAGACCATCTCAATCTACCCATGAATCTACCTCCATCACAACACCAATACACTCCAGCCCCATCCAACCTCTCAACTCTTCCATCATGAACCAAGCCCCCCAGTCCTCGCACACAGGGACCCACTGAACATCATTTAATCATTATCATTTCTGTATGTTTGAGCCTTTAAATATCCTCTTCTTTTACTGCCCAGCTCTCACTACCACACAACATCACATTTCTAACATGCTGCATACAAAGATCCCAGTGTCAGGAGAGGCAACAGATCCCTAAACTTTATCCAACCACTCATTCTAGCCACAGAGGTAGCTCCAGCCCCCACTTCCAGCACATAACATGTCCCCCAAATAACAGATCTCTTCCTTACTCTCAAGAAACTCCCCAGCAAGTTCAGTCATTTCATGCCTGACAATCTCCACATGTTTTCCCCGACAGACCACACACATGAAATCAGCATTATCTCGCAGTCTACCTCTACTGCCACTACGTCTATCTTGCACCGACTTGTCACAAACACTGCACGAGTTTTTTTTTTTTTTTTTGTGTGTGTGTGTGTGTGTGTGTGTGTGTGTGTCCGACTTCTGGGCATAGGCTTTGCAGCCTGCTATCAAGGCCCAGCCGTCCTCCTACATACTACATGTCACCACTTCGGCGCTAACACCCACCATCCATATTGAATACATGCTAGGGCTGTCTCACACAGGACTTGGTGTATTGGTATTAGCGGGGTTATTTTTACGACATGTCGGCGGGTCTTCTGGTAGATCAGTAAAGCCTGATTTAATGAAATTCAAATCCTTAAACTATTCCCTGCCCCAGCGAGGATTCGAACCTGGGTCCCTCGGGACTGCAAGCCAACTCTCTACCGATCGAGCTACCGCCTCCCTTGTGGCAAGTCCCACATGGCCACTCTCCCTCATTTTTTATTAATTTTTTTTCCATGGTGTGTTTTCAGGTTTCGATGCTTTTTATAATTTGTTATAGGCAGTAAGTAGCGTTTAACTATTGGTCTTTGTTTACAGTCGCAG
>JAGKTI010026746.1:0-13482 GCA_018397915.1 Birgus latro | reverse complement strand
TCTATCTATCTATCTATCTATATACCTAGGCTGCTTCCCCCAAGAAAAGGGAGGTTGCCGAGACAGGTCAACACACTACCAATTAACTCATCCACTCATACACATTCATTCTCATCTTTCAGCCCTAAAGGGGAGAAGGGACAGATCCTCACCGTACCACACCGCACGAGGGTCAACTACGCAGTGCAGTCAGTGACATCCGCAGCAGGGCCCGACAGCAAAGCTGGTTTACCCCTGCCACATCATAATGGATCCAGCCCCATACCTACACCTGACCTGATCAGCTGATCAGACAAAATGCAGGGGAATATCCCCTCAATGCTGCGTCATCATTTATTCATTCACAATTTCTCTCCATTCATTTCTATCACGCACAGCCACTCTTCCTTGCTCAACAGACAACCCTCTCGCATCCAACGCTCTCTTCACACTGTCCATCCATCCTATTCGTGGTCTTCCTCTCAGCCTTACACCTCTCACATCCGATCTAGTTATCTTTTTCACCAATTGCTCATTATCCATTCTCTCCATATGCCCAAACCATCGCAACACCCTCTGCTCAACTCGATCAGCCATCTCCCGAACAATTCCAGTTCTCCTTCGCACTTCTTCATTTCTCACTCGATCCATACACGTCACTCCACACATACTCCTCAGACACCTCATCTCCATTACATTCAGACTTTTCCTCTCTGCTACACCCATATTCCATTTTTCAGCCCCATATAATGCAGTCGGTACCACAACACCCTCATACAGAATTCTCTTCACATCCATTCTGAGTGAACGGCATCCAAACACTTTTTTCATTCCTCCCAGCACCTTTCCAACTTCATTCATTCTAAACTTCACCTCTGCATCTATTCTTCCATCCGCAGCAACATGTGACCCTAAATACTTAAAACACTCAACCTCCTCAAGCAACTCACCATTCAAAACTATATTCATCCTCCTACCATCAATCAACCTCGTACACCTAATTACTTTACTCTTATTCTCATTTATTTTCAGTTTCCTCCTTTCACACACCCTTCCAAACTCCTCTACCAACTGTCTCAATCTCTCCTCTGAATCAGCCACCAGTGCAGTATCATCCACAAACAGCAGCTGCTTCAGATTCCACTCTCTACCATCATTCACCAGGCTCAGTCCTCCACCTAACACTCTTGCATTCACCTCCCTTACAACACCATCCATATAAATATTAAACAACCAAGGCGACATCACACATCCTTGCTGCAGCCCCACTCTCACGGGAAACCAATCACTCACAGTATTTCCCACTCTTACACACGCTCTGCTATTTACATAAAAACTTTTCACTCCTTTTAGTAGCCTGCCATCAAGCCCATTCAATCTTAAAACATTCCACAAAGCCTCCCTATCATTTCTATCATATGCTTTCTCTAAATCCATGAATGCCCAAAACACATCCTTACCTTTCGATAAATACTTTTCACACACCTGTCTCACAGCAAACACCTGATCCACACATCCCCTCCCTCTCCTAAAGCCACACTGCTCATCACCAATCACTCCCTCTGTACCCTCTCTAACTCTCTTAATTAACACTCTACCATACACCTTACCTACCACACTCAACAGACTTATACCTCTAAAGCTAGTACATTCATACTTATCACCCTTACCTTTATACAATGGGACCACACAAGCACTTGCCCAGTCAATTGGCACCATACCTTGCACAAAGCACACATTCAACAATCTTACTAACCAGTCAACGATAGTCGCTCCACCACATTTCAGGCATTCCACAGCACACCCATCCATACCTGCAGCTTTCCCTGTTTTCATCTGCTTTACTGCCTCTTGCACTTTCTCCATCGTGATCAAAGATTCATTCAACTCTCCCAACACATCTATTCCTTGCACCCTTCCATCTGCCACAATCTCAGCCTCCCTTTCCTCCTCTACATTCAACAATCTTTCAAAGTACTCCGCCCATCTCTTCCTTACTGCATCCATCTCAATTAACATCCTTCCATCCTCTGCTTTTACTCGCTCCCCCTTCCCAGACTCTCCCTTTCGCACCCTTTTCACCTCCTTCCAAAACATTTTCTTATTCTCCTGAAAATTCTCAGTCATCCGCCTACCCCACCTCTCATCTGCTGCCACTTTAGGATCACGCACAACCCTTCTCGCCCTATTCCTCTTTTCCTTATACCTCTCATATGACACCTCATCCTTCCTCTGCAACCACACTTCATATGCATGTCGCTTCTCACCCACAGCCATACTTACTTCCTCGCACCACCATTCACTTCCCTTTCTTACACCACCACCCACTCGTCTCACACCACTCACCTCTTCTGCATGCCCCACCACAGCACTCTTAAACAACTGCCATTCCGCCTCCACACTGCCACTCTCCTGATCTTTCACTGCGTACCACTGATCTCTCAATTTCTCCTGATACACTATCATTTTCTCTCTTTTATCTAACTCACTCACATTCAAAACCTCCCTGCCACACCTAACTCTCCTAGCTCTCACCCATCTCTTACCTACTCTCAACTTTCCCTCCACCAGGTAGTGGTCAGACATACCTCCACCCTCCCCTCTCAAAACTCTCACATCCAACAATCTTCCTATTACTTTCCTGGAAACAACCACATAGTCCATCAATGCTCTGTCAACAATCCTTCCACCCTCCTGTCTCACCCATGTATACTTATAAATGTCTTTCTTCTCAAACAAGGTATTCCCAATCACCATCTCTCGCTCAACACACACACCTATCATTCGTTCCCCGTTTTCATTTCTTCCAGGCGCGCCATACATACCAACTACACCTTCAACTGCTACATTTCCCACTCTAGCATTCAGATCCCCCATCATTACCACATTCACATTCGCTCCAAAGCTCTGCAAACACTCATCAACATCATTCCAGAAAGACTCCTTCTCTTCTTCATCCCTTTCACTACCAGGCCCATATGCACTCACAAATACCCACAACTCACATTCAAATTTCGCTTTCACCCACATCAGTCTCGATGACACCTCTTTCCATTCAATCACACACTGCTGTACTTCCGGGCTCACTAACAAGGCCACACCTTCTCTTGCCCTTCCTCTATCAACACCTGACAATCTTCCATTCACACTTCCAAATGTAGACTCACCTTTCCCTTTCATCTTTGTTTCACTCAGAGCTAACACATCCAACTTTCTTCTCACAAACATTCTCCCAATCTCCTCCCTTTTAGCCTCAATCGTACTACAACCACGCACATTTATAGACCCAACCTTCAGGGTACGGGGATAACTCGATCCCCCATCCCTTTCTCTGGCCTGTCCCTTTTTAGGAACTAAAAAACAGAGGAGGGGGTCCCTAGTCCCCTCACCCCGCCCCTTTTAGTTGCTTTTTACGACACGCAGGGAATACGGTGGCGGAATTCTTCCTAACACAGTCTGGCCGCAGAGTAGTAGTACCACCCCATGCTTTTGGGATTATTAGTATGTTATAAATTTGATGCCACCAGATTCTAACCAAAACATTCCCTACACATCGCATCAGTCAGTCATAGTCCAAGTACGTCTGTATAGATGACACCTGGAAATGCAGTCATCAGCATATACTTTTTTTTTTCCGCAGATGAAGACGGTAGTCCATCGTGTGATGACATTATTTGCTAAGGAACCCCACGCAGGTGTCTAGATGCAGTAAAGGAATACATCCACAGGTACTACAGTACATGGATCGCACATCTGAACAATTTGTAGACATTCTCCTTAATGAGGGTCTGACACACTATACAAACTATTTGTACAAATCTTTAAATCAGAAAATTAAACAAACAAGTATTTCTCTGGCGGGATAACTTGCTTACAGAATCTGTACATAACTGAAGGAGTTCGTGATCACCTTCTGAGGACAGGACATACGAGTAAAAGTAGGGTACGAGTAAAAGTAGAGTGGTAGGAAGACGAACGATATGTAGTCATCTAGTGAAGTTATTACCACCTTCAGCTTACATATCATTATGTTCCCCGGAGCATACGTTTACTGAAACATATGTGAAAATGTGGATATGGAAGAATATAAGAATTGAAGCATCCATGATGAAATCGGCAGAGGAACAGGAGGATGGCAAAACTGTGTTTTGACATGTACTTTAGCGTGTATCACTGAACCAGCGATGCATCGCTTCCTCTCAAATAACTCTCACACTATTACCTGTATATTATAATATAATACACACACACACACACACACACAGAAGGGGGGGGGGAGGAGTAGGCTCATAGGGTAGGTAACACTGTTGATGTATATGCATGTATTGATTAATAGACATATGTGTCCCATTACAAGCAGCAGTGCACAAATTGAGCTTCCCCAAGCTTACTTGTTTCCTGTACGATACAGTAATGTTGGCAAGCCTACATATTTCTCATGTGTTTTATATGACCATTAGTTTGCGCCGTAAGTATGTGCGCTTCCCAATGTAAATTTCATTATCTTTTGCATCATGAAGTATGGTATGATAGAAACTACCATTTATGTCACATACTTGGTAATGCCTAGCATATACTGTATATATCATTACACATAGGCATATAAAAACTGTATTATCGTTTGTAGGCTACCGGTATGTACTGGTTACCAACCACATAATAGGCCACATGTGAGCAGTTCCAGAATTTAACATCAAAGAAGAGACTGAGTTTTGCCCACAAAAGGGGACTCTGCCTGCGTGGAGAACACTGGGTGGATCAGTGTAGGAAGTGGTCTGCCTGTGGTGTAAAGGGTTGCGACCTATGGCATTCCAAGCTACTGCACCAGGCATTCCAAGGTACGGATAAGAAGACTAAGGGAACCAGTGGAAGTAACGAAAAGACATCGATGTTTACTCACAGAAGCTACGGATGCAGGCCACCAGGGACTAACGACAAAATAGCCTTGCTGATAACGTTTTAGTACGTGGCAAAGGTGGATCTACGAGTAAGACTGTTCGAGCTCTTGCTTTGGTAGACACGGGGAGTAACAGGGCATTTTGCTCCCAGTCTTTGATGGAAAAGTTAAACCTTCAAGATGAACCAAGAAATATGTCCCTTTCCACCTTAAAAAGTGAGACAGATGCAGACACAGCGATAGTTTCCTTAGAACTGAAGGGTGCTGGTCGTAAGAATAAGCTAGTAAGCCTACCAGAAGTGCTTACAGTGAAAAAGATCCCTGATCTTCAAGACAGTATAGCTGTTCCAAAGGATTTTTGAGCAGTGGGAGCACTTGCGAGATCTTAAGGTTCCCCACATGACAACCTCTGCGTTGAAATGATTGTTGGTCAGAACTACCCAGAGGTCTTAGTACCACTAGAGTAAGACGTGGTCGAGATGACGATCCCTACGCTATCCGCACAAGACTTAGCTGGATGGTTAACGGGCCGGTGAATAAAAACTCTCAAGGAGAAAGGGTCTTCTCCAACTACATTAATTATATGACAGTGCCAGAAACAAGCCTAGAGACTCGGGTGGAAAGGTTCTGGGCAGTAGATGGAGGTCAAGAGTTAGAGGAGAAGCCAGCAATGTCTGCAGAGTACCAAAAGGTTTTGGATCTTTGGGCTCGATCCGTTGTGTTAAAATTGGTCATTATGAGCTACCAATACCATTCAGGTCCAACCCGCCTGGACTGCATGATAATCATAGTATGGCCGAGAAGCGCCTTCGATCCCTGAGCCGACGCTTAGCTAAGGACGATAGTCTTCTGGAAAGCTACAGGTCTGCAGTGAACAACTTGTTGGCTAAAGGATGTGCCGAACGGGTGCCGGAAGAAGAAATCAGTGCCTTCCCAAGAATGACTTGGTATCTGCCTATGTTTAACGTGAAACATCCCAGTAAGCCTGATAAGTTCAGATTAGTGTTTGTCTGTGCAGCTGAGTCCCAGGGATATTCGCTCAACAAGTATATGTATTAGGGACCGGATCTCACAAATAAATTGCTTGGTGTGTTGCCTAGATTGAGGCACGAGAAAATAGCTATTATGGCAGATATTGAGTCCATATTCCATCAAGTACGTGTTACACCAGAGCACTTGAACGTGGTAAGGTTCCTTTGGTGGACAGACGAAAACATTGCACAGAAGCCCCATGTTTACAGGATGACTGCACATTTGTTTGGTGGAGTATGGAGTCCAAGTTGTGCAGGGATTGCACTTCGTCGCACAGCACTTGATCAGTCCAGTAGATTTAGCTCGTTAGCTGTGAACACTGTGTTGGACAACTTTTATGCAGACGATTGTTTGAAGTCTGTAAGTTCTGAGGATGTTGCAGTGACTCTACTGACTGAACTTTCAGATATTGTCGTGTGGAGGCTTTCGTCTGACAAAATAGATGAGCAAGAGCAAACAAGCTCAATACCCCCTGAAGAACGAGCTAAATAAGTGAAGAGGATCGACCTTGATCAAGATATTCTACTGGTTGAACGTGCACTGGGTCTTGAATGGAACACTGAAGATGATTAATTAGGTATTAGGACAAAACCGAAGAGAAAGGAGAGCACGAAGCGAGGGTTCTTTAGTGTGTTGAGTTCAGTATACGATCCTTTAGGTCTTGTTTCCCCCTTTGTGTTGGTAGCCAAGAAGATATTCCAGGATGAGTGCAGACTAGGTAGAGGTTGGGATGATGAGTTGACTCCACACAGCAAAAAAAGGTGGGAAAGGTGGTTGGAAGACCTGCCAGGATTAGAAGAATTTGGAGTTGGTCGCTATATTATACCACCTGACTTTGGTACGGTCATTAGTTTTCAGCTGCATCATTTCTGTGATGCCTCTGAGGAGGCGTATGGAGCTGTGAGTTATGTGAGAATAAAGAATGAAGAAGGAAGAATCCACTGTACCTTGTTAACAGCCAAATCTAGCCTGGCACCAATGAAACAGTTACCAATTCCTAGACTGGAACTCCTGGCAGCGGTAGTAGCAGTAAAATTGGACACTACACTGCGTCAAGAAATGGAAGTAAAGCTCCAAGAATTTGTCTTCTGGACTGATAGTGTGATTGTCCTCCAGGATATTAAGAATGAGTCTAAGGGGTTTCACATCTTTGTTGTTAACAGAGTGGCAGCAATTCGGCTCCCGTGCCACACAGTGGAGGCACGTCAGCACGAGGCTGAATCCTGCTGATGACGCGTCGCGAGGACTGACTGGAAGTGAAATGATGTAAAAAGGGGCAGGATTTCCTCTGGCAAGAAGAAGTAAAGTGGCCAGAGTGCCCTGAAGAAAATCCTGACATCTTGAACAAAGACAAAGAAGTGAAACAGATACCAACAGCATTAACAGTATCTCAGATCACCGAGAGTGCATCTGACAGGCTAATAGGAAGCTTCTCAAGCTGGTTCCATATGAAGAAGACTGTAGCATAGATCAGTCGATTCGGAGCATGGCTTAAAAAAAGAAAACCTGCTTCATGGTCCCTGAAGGGCAAGGATCTTGAGGTTACAGACTTGGAAGGGGCTGGGAATGCTATACTTAGGTATATCCAGAGAAAGCATTACGGTGCAGAGATACAAGCTCTTACAGCACAAGGACGTGTGCCCTCAAATAGTTCAGTCTACCGCTTAGGGCCCTATATGCATGATGACAACCTGCTGAGAGTAAGAGGTTGCCTTCATATGGCACCACTCACAGAAGACGCAAGGCATCCAGTGATACTGCCACGACAACACCATGTAGCAGACCTAATTGTCAGGGAAGCTCATCAGAATACAGGACACGCCGGGCGAGAGCATGTCGCAGCAGCTGTCCGGCAGTACTATTGGATACCTAAGTTGCGGCCACTGAGTAGCCAGGTAACAAGAAACTGCATCACTTGTAGGAGAAGTAGAGGACCGATGGATTCTCAGCAAATGGCCCAGCTACCTCAGGAGAGGGTGACTCCTAACAAGCCTGCCTTCTCGTATGCGGGGATAGATTGTTTTGGGCCCTTCCTAGTGAAGAGGGGCCGGTCCCAGGAAAAGAGATACCGGTACGGCTGTATCTTCACATGCTTAACAGTGCGAGCCATACACAATGAAAGGCTGAACGCACTTGATGCAGATTCCTTCATAAATGCTTTTGTCAGATTTATGGCGAGGAGAGGAGCTCCTGAAAAGATTCGTTCAGACAATGGCACTAATTCTGTTGGGGATCAGCAAGAGATATGAGAAGCCCTGAATCAGTGGAATGAGTCAGACAAAGAAAAGGATCAGCTTCTTCTCAAGCACATCAAGTGGGAGTTCAACCCTCCCGCAACTTCTCACATATGGAAGGGATATAGGAGAGAGAGATAAGAACAATCAGAAAGATTATGACTGTCATGCTAAGGAATCAGGTTCTAGATGATGAACGGTTAGAGACTGTTCTGCGAGGTAGAAGGAATTGTCAACAGTAGGCCCTTAACACCTCTGTCAGATGATCCCAAAGATCTTTTTTTTATTTTTTTTTTAAATGGAAGGATGAAGGAACCAAAGGCCATGGGCCCGCATACTGTTCCTTCCAAAAAACAGCAAAAACAATACAAAAGAAAGCCAAATGCAAGATCCATTCATTTCGAGATGCCTGGACACACTGCGTTTGAAAGACTGGAGATCATAGGAAGTAGGGAATACAGACAGAGGAGGACAGTTCGAGAGTTGACCAGTTGCATAAATGAAGGACTGGGAGTAACGGTTAATTCTTGCATCAGAGAGTTGGACAGAAAAGGGATGAGAGTTTGTTGCTAGACGGATACCACGTGCCCGTCGTAGAGGTGGAGGGATGCAAGCAGACAGTTCAGAGGAACAGTGACCAGTGAAGTAGCGATAGAAGAGAGATAAAGATGCAACAGTGTGGTGAAGAGACAAAGGTTGAAGGGAATCAGTAAGAGGAGGAGAGTTGATGAGACGAAAAGCCTTTGGCTCCACCCTATTGAGAAGAGCTGCATGTGGGGAACCTCCCCACACATGAGAGTTGTACTCCATACATGGGCGAATAAAACCCGTGTACAAGGTCAACAACTGTGCAGGGGTAAAGAAAGTTCGGAGTCGGCTTAGCACACCTAATCTCTTGGAAGCAGATTTCATAAGAGATGTACTATGTTCTTTCCACGACAAATCCCGAGAGAATGAAACCCCAAGCATGTTCAAGGATGATGCAGGACTGAGCTGGACATTATTAAACATTAGTGGGTAATCCTAAGGAAGATTTTGTCGGGTTGATAACTGAGTTTTTGATGCATTAAAAATAACAAGATTATTTTTACCCCGATCAGAAATACAAACCAAGTCAGACATTAGGTGTGGCATAGTCTCATCCCTTTCTTGTTGAAGTAACTGCTGAGATGGACGTTGCGGAAATCGAATGGAAAGGTGAAGGGTGGAATCATCAGCATATGAGTGGATAGGGTTAGATGTACAGCTTAGAAGGTCATTGATGAATAAAAGGAAGAGAGTAGGTGATAGGACAGAGCCCTGAGGAACACCACTGTTGACAGGTCTAGGAGAAGAACGATGGCCGTCTACAACAGCGGCTATAAAACGACCAGAAAGGAAGCTAGAGATGAAGGCACAGATAGAAGGATAGAAACCGTAGGAGGGCAGTTTGGAAATTAAAGATTTATGCCAGACTCGATCGAAAGCCTTTGAGATGTCAAGTGCAATGACAAATCTTTCGCCAAAGTCCCGAAAGGAAGATGACCAGGAGTCTGAAAGGTAGGTGAGAAGACCGCCAGTGGAGCGTCCCTGACGGAACCCATACTGACGATCAGAAGGAGGGCTGTGACAGGAAAGATGCTTTAAGATTTTTCTGTTAAGAATTGACTCGAAAACTTTTGAGACACAGGATGTTAAAGCAATTGGACGATAGTTAGAGGGTTGGGAATGGTCATCCTTCTTTGGGACTGGCTGAATGAGAGCAAACTTCCAGCAAGAAGGAAAGGTACAAGTTGATAGACAAAGGCGAAAGAGTTTACCTAGGCAGGGTGTAAGCACAGAAGCACAGTTTTTGAGGACAACAGGAGGGACTCCATCAGGTTCATATGCTTAGTTAGTACTGAGGCCAGTGATGGCAGAAAATACATCACCTGAAGAAATTTTAATGTCAGTCATGAGAAAGTCAGAGAGGGGGAAGTGATGGAGGAACAGCACCGGAATCGTCTAAGGTGGAATTGGAGGAGAGTGTCTGAGCAAAGAGATCTGCTTTATCTGTAGAAGAAATAGCTACAAAGCCATCAAAGTAGAAAAGAGGACGGAAGGATGATGAGGTAAAGTTGTTAGAAAGGTTTTTGGCAAGGTGCCAGAAGAAGCGGGAAGAATTCGAGTTGGAGAGTTGAAAACATTTAGCACGGATAAAATTATTTTTAGCAGAGCGAAGAACAGACTTAGCACGATTCCGGGCAGAAATATAAAAAAGATGTGATTCAGGGGTGGATTGGCTCCAGTACCTTTTATAGGCCCTCTCTTGTTGCGGACAGCATTAGAACAAGCGTGATAAAACCAAGGCTTTCTTGCATTAGTCAGAGGATATGAGAAAGGAATGTATGCTTCCATGCACGAGAGAGTAACCTCCGTAATGCGCAAGGCACACTCGGATGGCTCCCGGCCATGGAAGCAATAATCATTCCAACTAAAATCAAAGAAGTACTGCCTGAGGGCCTCCCAATTTGCAGCTCCCTAGTGCCACAGGCGGCGTTTCTTTGGAGGGTCCACAGGTCGTACCGGAGCGATAGGACAGGTTAAGGTAATAAGGTTATGATCGGAGGAGCCCAACGGAGAGAAAAGATTAACAGTGTAAGCAGAAGGATTAGTTGTTAGGAAAAGGTCAAGTATGTTGGAACTCTCTCCAAGGCGGTCAGGGATACGGGTAGGGTGCTGTACAAACTGCTCTAGGTCATTAAGGATAGAAAAGATGTAGGCTTGTTCACCAGGTGGATCAGTGAAAGGAGAGGAGAGCCAAAGGTGGCAGTGAACATTGATATCTCCTAGAATGGAGATTTCAGAGAAAGGAGAAATGGATAGAATGTGTTCCATCGTAGAAGTAAGATAGTCAAAGAATTTTTGATAGTCTGTAGAATTAGGAGATACGTAATCAGTGGAGATTATTTAGTCAGAGAATGACAGGAGAGCCGAAGCCAGAGAGTAGAGAATTCAGAAGAATCAAGTTCAGGAACACGAGAGCAAGATAGATCGTTGCGTACATATACGCAACAGCCACCTTTGGCTTTGAAATGAGAATAGAGAAAGTAGGAGGATACAGAAAAGGATTTGCTGTCAGTTGCCTCAGACAGCTGAGTCTCTGTGAGGAAGAGAAGGTGAGGTTTAGAGGAGAAGAGGTGGTGCTCAACAGAGTGAATGTTACAGAAATGAAGGAGTGAGTCAGACAGTGGCTCCAGGCATCTCCGTGAGTCGTCACCGGGAGAGTGGCGGATGGTGGGGTCATTTATGGTCCTTCCCCCCTGGGGACTCCAAGGCATGGTTTACGTGCGCCATCTTTACAAATTTTAAAAAGGAAGTGTAGTGTGTAGCGTGCATGTAGTTTGGTGTTGAGAGTTAGAGAAACTTGTATTGGAGAGCATGCTGGCCTACTCTCTGTGTTACTGAGACACTGAAAAAGTTCAGCAAAGGGGGATGGTCAGGAACAAGTCCTGAGGGCTGATGAAACGGGAACTCCAGCTCTCCCTGTCATCTGCTTACCATCCACCTTGGAAGTACTGCCCTGCTCGACTAATGCTACAGTCTATTCCTACTAGAGGCACTGACTCCAAATCACTTGATCTTGCTCCGTCCAGGCCATGCTGTTCCGCTCGGTGAAACGTGCAATCAGGATTTGTATGGCAAAAGACGGAGACATGTTCAATTTATAGCTGATCATTTCTGGAAACGAAGGCTTAAAGAGTACCTTTCTTTAGTACAGTTGCGTCAGAAGTGGCTGGAGCCCCAAAGAAATTTCCACATGGGGGACTTGGTTTTAGTGATGGAAGGAGGTACCCCAAGGCAGTGCTGGCCTCTGGGAAGAGTTACGCAGGTGTTCACTGGCAGAGACGGCTTGGTGCACAGTGTACAAGTGCCCACAGCCTACAGTACTGTAAGTTTGTAAGGCCAGTGACAGAGTTGTGTTTGTTGGAGGGCAGCAGTACAGTAGGCTAGTTGGGCCTTGAGCAGTCAGGACTCAGGCCAGAATAATGCCTCCTGACAGAGTGTGCGACATGCTCTGCTTTACAAGGCTGAATACGCTTGTGCGCTTGTAGTATTAATGTGTACTCTGTATCACTACCTCAACTTAAGTGTACCATCATAGTTTAGTATACCTTGTAGCATTATTTGTGCTTTGTCGTCTTAGATGAAATTTATGTAAGAAGAATAATTATCTCAGCCAAACAGCAACAAGTAGAGCTGGAAGTGGGCGGGGCATCAGTAGGGGGCGGGGCACAAGAGAATGACAAACGTACTTAGTATATGTTGTGCTACGTATTTGTGGGTCGGTTTTCGCCCTCAAATACGCAGGCTACAGTGGGTCCCTATTCTAGACCGGGAGGTAACTCCAAAGAGTAGGACTGGACACAAAAACAAGGCAGTAAATATTACACATGTATTCCAGATATTTCCCAAAGAACAATAGTACATCACAATATATTACAACTGGGTTGGTCGGGGGTAAGTTAACTCTGTACACAAATGCAGTCTGTCACTATACCTTCTGGTCGAGGTATGGTACTATTTACCCGACACTTATGGCACATACAATACTCTTACAATTTAGGACACAGGAATGAATTTACTATAATTTCCTAAACCCGTATAGCACTGGACGGCACTGTATATGAGTTACGTTACACCTGTGTTACAGGTACCCCGTGGCCGGAAGTCTATCTCAGGTAGTGTTGCCCGTAGGGATCACTGGCAGGGGGAACTGCGATATTTTGGTATATCTTGACCAACGTGTCTGGGCACAGGGCTGAGTGAAGATTTAACTGAACACAGGGGAGGGAGAGTGTAAACACAAGGGAATGGCACAACGACACAATAGGAATATTCTGTTGGTCACAAAGACTGTCCGAGACAGTGGGACTCTACCGTGATATAGGTCAGGCCACGTTCTGTCTATTGGGCTCGTCGAATCTTAGATTCTGGGTTCCTGGTCACTTAAACTCGAGAATACACTGTAGGGGATCACTCGTGAGATATCCGTCGATGCACACAAATATCTGGGTCGAAAGAGCACACACATATGTAAAGTCCACTCACTTGGTTACCACTGGTGGGCCCCAGGTTGATTCCTCCATCCAGAGGAAGGGCAGAGTGGCGCGCCCCTGGACAGGGCCCCACACGTAGTCGTGGGGCTAGGGGCTCGGCCCAAAGAGAGCCAGGAGACGGGCCTGTCATCGGCTCTGGGAGAGACTCAGGGAGACCTCGCCCACAGGTAAGTCGTGCCCTGGTGTTCGGGGCAACTCCTGGGGCAACTGGGGACCCAGGACACTGGAACCCGGGGCAGCTGGGCTGCGGCAACTGCTAGAT
>JAGKTI010026745.1:0-13482 GCA_018397915.1 Birgus latro | reverse complement strand
CCACAGAAAGTGCACCACCAGCGAACGATCGCTGGCAGTGGCCAATTGACGGAGTATCTGCATAACTATGTGTTGATATGGAGGCCTGGGAGAGGAGAGGGCAAGGAGGGCCGACTGTGAGTCACAGATGATCAAGCCGCTGTTGTTCGTCCGTACTAATAAAGTAACTGCATCGCGGAGTCCATGTAGTTCGCAATATGTAGAGCTCGATGAGGTTGGCAGTCGACGGCCCAACCAGCCCCCTTGAGGTGGATCCAGACTTGGGGAAAACACTGCACAACCAGCACTTCCATCCTCCTGCAGGGAGCCATCAGTGTAGATATGGTGGGCCGAAGGGAGGGAAGATGACAGCCTGGCGATAGTCTCCAAAGCTAGCTGTTTCTGAAGCTGAGGCAGGTCAGTCTTGGAGGCCGGAGTGTATGAGACAGCAGGAACAGGGGTCTGCCAAGGTGGAATGCCACGGTCCACCTCCTCAGTAAGCACTGGTATGTTGATGTTTAGCTGTCGGACATATGAACAAACAGTATTAACTAGAGTGCGGCCACCACTGCAAAGCAAAGGTCTTGGTGCAGTGGGGTCAAGGGAGGTCCGAATGATGTGAGAGTAGTGGTGAGAAACGTGAGGATAATGCAGGCACTTAACGCTGAAGTATGTCACCATGGAGTATATTCTCTCAACAAGTGGTGGTAGGTTGAGTTCAAGTTGCATGTTGATAATTCTGGTTGAGCCAGGGCAGCCCAGGATAAGTCTCATTACTGCGTTTTGGAACTTCTCAAGAGGTTGTAAGGCTGTTCTGGAAAGTTGACAAAGAGCAGGGGAGAGATAATCAACAACTGATCGAATGAACGCTATGTATATAGATCTTGCTACAGGAATAGGCACCCCGGCAGCATAATTAGTAAGCCACTTGAGAGGTTTTAGGCGCTGCTGTAGCCGGGTTAGCAGACCCTGAACAATCGGATGCACACGTTGTCTTGCAGGAATGGAGGGAGAAATCCGTACCGGTGCCCCAAGATAAAGGTACTGCGTGCATAGGGGAATAACACAATCCCCGACAGAGAATACAGGTAGTGTTCTTGCTGGACGGGAAGTGAAGATTCTACTCTTTTCTGGTGAGATAATGAGTCCACATTTGGAAGCCGCCTCGTGAAACCAGTGAAGGAAACGTTGCAGATCTGCTGAGGAATTTGAGTGAATGCAGATGTCATCAGCATAGCAAGTAATTGTGATTCCAGGGAAGTCAGGAAGGAGGGTGAGTAAACGATGAATAAGGATATTAAACAAAAAAGGACTAAGGACACCACCTTGCGGAGTACCAAGCTCAAAATCCTCAGCAGAGCTGCATGTGCCCCTAAAAAGAACACGAGAGGATCTATTGGTTAGGTAACCACGTATCCATCGCAGCAGGTTTCCCTTGACTCCAAAATCCACCAGATGGTCGAGGATGATGTCTCTGTTGGCGACATCAAAGGCACTCTGTAAATCAATCAAGGCCACAACACTGGTAGGGGACAAGAGGGTGTATAGCTTCATGAGGCAGTGATGTGTCCCTCGCTGTGGTAAAAAAACCGTACAATCGGGGCGAGAGCTTGTCCTGCAGCCTAAACAAGAGTCTTGTGAGGAGGATGCGTTCTAGTACTTTACTGAAGCAGGAGGTGAGAGAAATAGGTCGGAATTTATCAGTAACTTCTTTGGGCGATTGTACTTTACAATATTACTACAGTTAATTAATACAATTATGTAATAATTACATTCATACTATGTAACTACAGTGGCTTACACCCCAGGAATGTGATTGCTAGATTTCATGAACGAGGTAGAGATGAACTGTAGCAAAGCAGGGGTGATTGTAGCACAGTCGGGTATGAACAGAATTATGTATTTCACTTACTCTTCATACAAGTTGAGTGCAACATTAGTCATGAATGTATTCAGTACATTCATACAGTATAATTACAATTTTCCTTCAATTCTGTTGTTACCAGAATTATGTATTTCCATTACTCATCATACAAGTTGAGTGTACTGTTAGGCATTACTTAGGGCATAGAACCATATATTGTAATGACCTAGTAATTTTACAATTGCACAAATATTTATGTATTTATGTATGTCTCCCGTCCATGCAGATTTGTCCTACACTATCACTACAATATATCATACAATGTTCAATTTTATTACATAATAGCTAGTATCATACATATTCATACGATGTAATGACTTAGTAATATTACCATCAATCTTTCCAGTTAGCTACCTACGTTATATCATCAGTCAAGGCATACATACACTGTCACGAATTTTCTTCATTGTAAAATCACGTTAAGTTAAATCGTGACATCCAGTGATTTTGTGAGGAGCAAATTAATATATACGATAATTTTTAGTTGTCAGGCTTTGCTCCGGGCCAATTGCGCATGCGCGCGAGCTTCCACCCGCGCCGCGTCGCGTATTCAAATCAGTCTATTCTTAGTCACGGAAAGATTGGGTCGTACGCCTCTAGAGGCTCGAGTGAATTCTTTATTTCAGATCTCGGCTTGAATCGGCGTGTCTTCCCTAGCTCCCACCCTTGTTGGTGATCGACTACAGTACAGTCTCATCCATACCGATCAGTATTTTCTGTTTTTTTCCTAGACTAAGCTTTTTGAAATATTTAGCCGTTATCTGAGTGTCTGAGTGAGTGAGTGTATTTCTCTCATTTGATTTGAATTTCATGTAACGTAAATTCATTTCTTTGTAATTAATAAATTCACAGTTCTTTTCTTGAGCTTTGTTAAAGTATATTAACTGTGTTTGATTACTCCACTCTATTATTTAATACAGTTTTGCTACTCTGCGTTAGCACAACTTTTGAATTAAATCACGGCCGGTACTTAGGCCAGCTTTGGCATCACTCCTTAAATCCGTTGTGCTAGCTAGGAGTTTGGCTCAGCCAAGAGCCTGTTATTATTATTATTATCATTTTTTTTTATTGTTGGGGGGGGGGAGAAGAAACTTTCTCGTAGGCCAACGGTACAATATTGCAGCCCAATAGAGCTTCTAGTCTCTGCTGCGTGCCGTTGAGGAAGTTTGTAATTCTCGACCCTAGAGAATTGACATAGCACACAGCTATACATTGTATACCAATTATACAATATTTCATTATTTCTTGGGAATACTTAAATTTCCCCTGACATCTGGCGACACGCCAGAGAAAACTCTCATTTTCCCCTGACATACACATAGTTTTGAAGCCTTATATTGCAATGCAGAGGTCTTATGCTTTAAAAATATCAGTAATTGTTCATGTAACATTCATAATAGATAAACAGTTCACTTTTACTCCCTTATGAACATTCAAGTGAGACCCACTGAGTAGAGACATATTGTACATACAGTATGTGAATATTTCATAAAGAACCTTTTATATTAAGAAAAAAATGAATTAATGTTATTTTTATGACAGTCACTATAATTCATATATATACAATACAAATATGCATATTAGTAGCTTTAGTTGTACTTTTAGCATTGTCAAACAACTTGCATATAGGCATATATCTATACAATTATTTTTACTTGCTCAAATGCATAGAAGACATATTTCAAATTACCCCATGACGTGTATAACACATTTATAATATGTTATTATTACACATTTTTCTTCTACAAGGCCAAATATTACTATAGCAACGCGTCATGGGTCCGCCGTTGTGCTTGACCGAGCGATGTCGTAACTCTAAATATTAGTAAACTCTAGCATATATAACTTGTATATTATAGGAGGCTAGAGAGAGTGAGAGAGAGAGATAAGGAAGTGAAGATATTGCACGGTGTTACCTGACCAGCCCAGGAAGTGGCAAACTTTACACTTTCTACCGTGGGAAGCTGACACATACACACATACATACACACATAGTGTGTTCTAGACACGCATAGTCCACGTGACGAGGCTTTCCTTAGACCAGAGGGAAAAGGAAGAGAGAGCAGGGAGAGAGGAAGGAGTGAAGAGCACGGTGGGAGACAGCGGGCAGGCTCGCGACAGTTAACCAGCACTAGACACTCTCTCGTGTGTGATAGAGTTAACATTGACAATAAAACTGCAAGCAACTCAAATTTCATCTTTAACTCTTCCCATCGTTGACAACAAGTGAACTGAGGTTATATCTACAACTCAACAAATTGCAGACCTACAACCGCCTTGGCTGCGGCTACAGCAGGCAATGATAGATTACGTGTGTGTGGATGAGCGAATGAGAAGACAAGTGTTGGATGCAAGAGTGTGGAGAGGGTGGGGGAATGGAACCTTGGACCATCACTTCGTGATGGCCAAGGTAAGGCTGCAAAGAAAATGGGTGAAGAGACGAAGGGGAAGACAGGAGGAAACAGCTCCTGTGAAAAGAGTGAAGTTGCAAGAGAGTGAGAAAATGGCAGAGTATAAGAGCATAGTGGAAGAAAGATTGGGAAGGTATGAGTTAGAGCACATGGAAGAGGCGGAAGAAGTATGCAAGATATTCACGGGAGAGTTAGGTGTAGCGTGCGAAGTGGTTTGTGGAGTGAGAATGGGATGCAGGGGTGTGCAAGGGACAGCGTGGTGGAATGATGAGCTGAAACGAGCTGTGGAACAAAAGAAGGGGGCATAGAGTGACTGCCTAGCGCGTATAGGTAGGAGAGAAGATGAGAGAGAGAAGAGCCCTCGAGGTATATGTGAGCAAGAGAACGGAGGTGAAGAGATTGGTGAAGGAAAGTAAGAAGAGAGTGGATGACGATTTTGGGAGGAATCTGATTGTGAAATGGAGGGAGAGTAAGAAATTGTTTTGGTAGGAGGTAAAGAAAGTAAGTCAGTGTGAAAACGGAAACAGTAGGGGAGTGAAAGATAGGAATAATTGATTGATGGTGGAGAAGAGAGAGAAAATGATGAGATGGAAGGAACACTTTGAGGATTTATTGAATGTAGAGAGTGAGAGCAGTGTGAATATAAGTGGTTGGAGAATGGCTGACAAAGAAGAGACGAGAGGAGGGAGGAAGAGATCAGTAGGGCAGAAGTAGTTGAAGCAGTGAAGAAGATCAAGATGGGAAAGGCCCAAGGAATTGATGGCGTGTATGGTGAAATGCTAAAGTATGGGGGCGAGATTGTTGTGGAGTGGATATGGAAGTTGTGTAGACTGGCTTGGGAAGAGGGAAGGGTTCCAGAGGACTGGAAATCAGGTATAATTGTTCCTTTATACAAAGGAAAAGGGGAGAGAGAAGTATATGGTAACCATAGAGGTATTTGCCTTCGTAGTCTGATTGGAAAAATATGTGGCAGAATACTTATTGACAGGGTTAGGAATATAACAGAGGAGCTAGTTGGAGAAAAACAAGGGGGATTTAGGAAGGGAAAAGGGTGTGTAGATCTAATATTTGTTCTAATATGTTTAGTGGAGAAGTATTTAACCCGCTAAGTCCCATCGACGTACGGTGTACGTCACTACTTTCTACTTTTTTCAGCGGACAGACCCAACGACGTACACCGTACGTCACACAATTGCAAGGCCCATTGTGTGCACATTTTTCAACATTCGCGGGTGATTTTTGGTAGGCATATGTGGGAGACCTTCCTCTACCTGCTGTCAAGCGGGGATACTGCCTGGCCCCTCCTAACCCCCCAATCCCCCCCTCCCCTAACACTGGGCAATTCACCTGTTAGCAGCAACCTAGCCAGTAAAGGTATGTTTCCCCACGGTCTCTCTAATGACGAAATTCATGGTGAAAGTGATTCCTGAGGTGGAGGACAAAGAAACAAAGAAGCTAGGGGTAGAAACAAACAGAAATGATGAGGTGGTAATGTCATAAAGAAAGGTGCCATATACTGGGGTTTTGGGTAAGTGAACAATGCTTATAAACACCTATATTATTGTGTGAAAACCATTATAGACTTTTACTACACATAAATTCGTACCAAATAAATGAAATAAATATGTAATTTAAAGTGGCTTGAATTAGTCAACCCTTCCATAGTTCGTTTTCTTAGCCATGTACCCTGGAAAAGAAGGAAAACGTAAGGTTGAGTGACACCTGTATCAACATTTTTTTACCTCAGGATCGCGATTTCACTATGAATTTCCGATGTTTCTCACCAAAAGCGAAGGTTTCAGCCAAAAAACAAAAAGTCGAAAATCGTGCGGGATCTGGGGGTAGGCTGGGTAAAAAAACGGTCGGGACTCGGCGGGTTAAAGAAGGGAATTAAAGTTTATGCTGCCTTCATGGACTTGGAGAAAGCATATGACAGAGTGGACAGGCAAGGTATGTGGAAAGTATTAAGAATATATGGAGTGGATGGGAATTTGTTGAGAGCTGTGAAGAGTATGTATGAGGGAGCTAGGGCTACGGTGTGAGTGAATGGTGAGCTGATTGAGTTCTCTGATTTAAATGTGAGACAGAAACAGGGATGTGTGATGTCTCCATGGCTGTGTAATATATTCATGGATGGGGTTGTAAAGGATGTGCAAGGTAGGGCAGTGGATGTGGAGGTGGCTCTAATGAATGAGGGTGAGCTATGGAAGATTCCGGTGTTGCTGTTTGCTGACGATACAGTATTGCTGAGTGAAGATGAATGGGAGTTGCAAGGTTTCGTGAATGAATTTGGGACAGTGTGTAAGAAGAGGAATCTGAAAATTAATGTAAACAAGAGTAAAGTTATGGTGTTTGAGAGGAATGAAGTCACAGATTGCACAGTGAGGTTGAATGATGGGGATATGAAGACTATGAGTGCATTCAAGTACTTGGGCAGTGTGATGAGTAAGGATGGAAGTTTGGGGGATGAAGTGCTCGAAAGGGTACAGCAGGGAAGGAAGGTTGTAAGTTTACTGAAAGCAGTGATGAGAAATACGGAGGTGAGTATGGAAGTTAAGAAGCCACTGCATGATAGTACTGTGATCCCTACCCTGATGTATGGAAGCGAGGCGTGGACCTTGCTAGAAGGGAACAAGTCAAGAGTGAGAGCAGTGGAAATGAGTTACCTGAGAGCATCATGTGGAGTGACATGTAGGGACAGGTAGACGACTGAAGAAGTTAAAGAACGTTGTGGGTTGGATGTGGATGTGACTGAGCAATTTAGGAGAAATACACTGAGGTGGTATGGACGTGGGGAAAGAATAGGGATTGAAAGACTGACTAAGAGGGTGTATGTAGGTGAAGCGAAGGGAGGGAGAGGGGGAGAGAGACCAAGGATGAGGTGAAGGGATGGAGTCGAGAGGTATATACTGTATATGAGGGAGGGGGGAGTGAGCTGGGGGGAGGGCAGTCAAATGGTGGGTGACAAAGTGACTTGGAGGCGTTTTGTCTCCGGCCACCCTTTGCGGGATTAGGGCGTCGAGCTATGGATGGATGGATTGTTTGTGGGCTGCTCTAGTAAGAACGATTTAGACAACAGTTCTGATGACCGTGTGTGTGTGTGTGTGTGTGAGAGAGAGAGAGAGAGAGAGAATGTCTGTATGTAACACCCCTCTCTTGATGGTTGAAGGAAAGTCCTGGAGTAGCTATTTACGGCCTTTAATTGTGGAGCACAGAGATAAGATGCTGCCTGTCTGGATATTAGCCCTCTACTAAGAGACATATGGAAGTGGTTGTCTGGCTAGCCTGGGAAACGCTGCTTATGCTGCAATTCTGGATACAGTGGGGGGGTACATACAGTGGGGGGGTATACAGTGAGGGAGGCATATATACATATACATAATGGCATAATACATACATATAAGGGGAATGGTACAATACTCCCCCGGGTGGTTGAGATGGTGTCTCCTGACACTAGAGAGGAGGTATATGGGGTAGGTCATATGACTAAGGGAGTCGGGAGATATGTACAGGTAGGAAGTATGATACAGGGGAAGGAGGGAGGGTTTATGATACAGGAGTTGGAGGGAGGACATGGCCATGTCAAGGGGATGGAAACCAGCGATATACATTGTTACAAGGGGAGGTATGTTGATATAAGATACACATAGTCATGTTGATATATGATACAAGGAGTAAATAGAGTATGCGGTCACGCATGTTCAGATATCTATATAAGTACTGTAGATAACTCTTGTGAAATAGGGTACACATGTCTTTAATTTTTTTTTTCTATGTTAGTTTCTATTTGGCACACATTACTGTATCAGAGATATGTCAACATTTGCTGGTGGTACTTTTTCTGTCCACAGTTTATGCAACTTATCAGGTGGCATAGGCAGTCACTGAATGGGAGGGCACTTAATCTTGGGGAGGGCGTACTATGCCAGTAGCAAGTCTGATTTCCTGTAGTCTGCGATCCATTTTCCGGACACAACAGTGCACTGCACAGAGGACGAGGAGGAAACCGATGAAAGAGATGACCACAGGGGGAAATGCAATGGTTGGATGAACCCATGAACGGCTGAGGGCCAGAGAAAATTGATCCATTATGAAGTCACTGTCATTGAGGAATGTTAGCATACGCATGTTGGGGGAGATAACGGTAATATTAGTAGATGGCAGGTTGGAAGGCATGTCAATTGGCTGGAAGATGTCATAGGAGTGTTTACGGACTGATTGGTGATAGCGAGTGGCGTAAGTGATGACTGACTCTGATTTAACGGTACAATAGTCTGGTGCTTTGTAGAGACCACTAGCAGGTATGGAGCGGACTGAAGTACCAGGACACATGATGGTGACAGAGATGGGGACAGTGAAGAAGAAGTACTGGACGTGGTTGAGGCGAGCATGGTGGACTGGGAGTACAGGAGCTGGAACAAAGGAACAGGCCGAGTATATGGATTGGTTACGAACTAAAGCAGACTCACAGGGAGTAGCGCTGCTAGGGAAGATAGCGAAAAGGTGGGCAGCACAGAGACGGGAGGTAGGGGAGAGGGAGGAACACTGCTGGAGGTCGGTGGTAGAAAGGAAGGCAACTGAAAGATGGTCTTGGGATAGGAGGAAATATTCTGAAGGAACAGGGACTTGCAATAAGTTGTTGTAACGGAAGGGGAAGGGAATGATGTGGAAAAGGTTGAAGGTGATGTCAGAACGGAGAGGGATATGGACGACGACGTATGTGGTGAGAAGAGTGGCCTCGAGAACTGGATAGTAATATTCGAGAGAGGAGTAGGGGAGTACTGGGGATAAACCGAAAGTAGAGTGAGCCCATTCTAATACAGAGTGGAGAGCTGAGATAGGTACTAAGTCTGCAGTGACACGTCCATTAATAGCATCGACTAGGATACGAACCAAGGTAGTGACCTGAGAGAATAGAGAGTCAATGGCTAGTTGGAGATTATCCATGTTGAGTTTGAGGTAAAAGAACTGAGAAATAACATTGAAATTTGAGAGGTGTTGTTTTAAGATGTCGGTGAAGTTGTTCAGAGTATAAGTTACTTCATTTAGGTGGGTTGTAATCTTCTGTAACATAGTGTGTTGGATCTTGATGACTCGGCGTTGAGATTCTAGGGCGGAAGCTAAATGAGCTAGGTCAGATTTGAAGCCAGAAAGGTCACGGGCTGTAGCAACGCCAAACAATCCGCTGAGAATCTCACCTCTGAGGTCAAAGAGACCTCGTTTCACACGAGAACGACCTACAGGTGGCTGAATGGAGAAAGTGTCATTGAGCTTAGTGAATTTACCAGAAATGTATTGCAACTGCCAGGAGAGTGGGAGGAAAAGATGATATAAATACTGATTCGGGTTGTGTTTCCCCATGAGGGCTGTGAGGTGGGTCTTGATTTTGTGGAGCTGGTGCGCGTAGGCAGGCAGGGCGATGGCTACGTCGGCCAGGGGCGAAAGATCGTAGCGCAAGGAGACTACATCTTCAATCAGCATTACCTCGCCTCCCGAGCCGACCAAGGCCCCGGGACGTACTCCACCATCGTCCTTACCCGACCTCAGACCCTAGGAGGGTCAGCACTGCCAGCAGGTAGACCGCTAACATCATACCTAGAAGATTAGGTGAGAATTAATGGGAGAGTTCCTGGAGAGGTTGATGGGCAGAACGCAGTTTGGATCAATATTAATCGGTTGATGAATGAGTTGGTGTAGGTGGAGAGGAAGGAGACTGATGGATTGGTGGAGATGAGGTAGAGTGAGGGATTTGTGGAGTAGGAGGGAGAGTAGTAGGTTGTGCAAGTGATTCTTCCAACACTAGGCCCCGTGGAGCATGTTTTAGATCGTCAGCATGGTCCCACTTAGTGTCTGTAGTGGAGAGGTCTTGGATGTGGAACTTGTTGGCTTGTTTATTCAGTACACGATGGGGCCGGTAAATTTGTCATCCAATTTAGAGGTACGAGTATAGGAATGAGCAAAGACTAGATCACCGACGTTGATAGTGACACGAGAGGCAGATTTAAGTTGGCGTTGCATCTTGTCCTCCTTAGATGAAGCGAGATTGGATGTTACATACTGATGGATTGTTTGGAAGTTGGCCAATTTTACTTTGACATAGTCATCCATGTTATAGATGGGGTCTGGCTTTCAGGATAACAGGGTATATGGTAGGTGTTTGTCAAAACCAAAGAGGACAAAGAAGGGAGATTCGCCAATGGAAGCGTTGATGGAATTATTGATTGAGGATGCCACTTGGGGAATCCAGTCATCCCATGTCGAACTATGGGAGCCTAGGTGTCTGAGGCACTCTAAGATTTTTCTACTGTGATGCTCTACAAGGCCATTGGAAGCTGGATGGTTAGGTATGACACTTGTCGCACCGCTGCCCAGGTGTCGTTACGGTATTTCTCGGGAATATATTCACCCGTATTTAATAGTGAATGGTAACGTGGTCAAAATCCGCCTCGACACTGGCAACGCGCGACATGGGGGACTTCACTAACACGCCACTACACACATGTACTTAGAACTGGGAACTGGAAGAAGTGAAAAAATAATATGGCTTTTCTAGGCTTTAATTACAAAATAGTATTTACAAAAATCTACAAATAACTCTGAGGTAATTCCCACCTCATTTCACTTCACGTGCAAATGTGCCAAAAAACCGCACATACACGTCTACTCTTAAGTCACTTGAATACTAACACTATTTTAATAAAGCAAAGCCAGTCTTGTAAAAAATCACTAGTGCTGTTATATATATATAGCACTCTTTACTCACTCATATATATGAAATCACTGTTACATCAGTATAAGAAAAACACATTTAAACATTTAAAATCTTAACTCCTTCCGTTTCTAACTAGGAGTCCTTGAACTAATTCTTAACTCCTTCCGTTTCTAACTAGGAGCCCTTGAACTAGTTCCCAGACGACAGACAAATAAAATAGTACTGCTAGTCGGTTGTACCCGCGGTCACAAAGCATGTACTTTCACTTACTACCAGTAGTGCTCGCATTGCTGACTCCCTGGAACTTTACGTTGGCTATACAGCGACGTCTCTGCACCAAGCACGTCGGCTGCCTCACCGTTCACTAGGGCTCTCCTCCAGGCTCTAGTCTGAACTGAACTCTCTAGCCCTATCTGGCCTCAGAAAGTTACCGATGTTCACCAGCGGGTCATGTGGTGTGTGGTGGGTGATGACTTCACCCACTCACCCAACGCCGTCACCCACATCTCACCCGCTTCACCCGTTTGCCGAGCTGGATCAGATCTGCAGACTCAGCGCACGCTCCCACGATCGGATAACGCCCAGCCAGCAGTCTTGTGCATAAACAAATTGACCAACACCACCTGCACTACCCCTCTCTCTCTATCTCTTCCTCCTCCTTCCTCCAGTTATCTCTTTCTCTCAACCTCTCTTCCTTATTCCATCTCCCTATTGCCCACAGCTGTACACAGAATCCATCGAACCCCTACTCTTTCCCCCCTGTCCGCGTTTCATCCTAAACTCACGTCCGGCAGGCGGTGTCACCTGCACACCTGTAACAGCTGTGAGTCTTACACCTGCCCGAGGGGATGCATGTCGGCTTCCCGACACACTGCATTTATTAATTTTAAAGCGGTGACAGATCTCCAGGAGGCTATTGTTGAACTCAGTACCGTTGTCAGTGAGGATGGTATGTGATGTACTAAACGGGCAAATTACGTGATCTACAAAAGCACATGCAACACTTCGCGGTCTTATCTGAGAGGGGGACGAGGACACAGTAGCGTGAGAAGTGGTCGACTGCTACAAACAAATACTCTGCGCCTGATTCTGTAAGAGGGAGTTTGAGAAGATCGATGGGCACTGTTTCCCATGGGCGTGACGGGATTGGATATTGTAAGAGCGGTGCAGGTAAGCCTGTGGAACCTTTGTGGCGGTGGCACGAGATGCAAGAGTCACAGTGAGCATTGATATCGCAATGCATAGTTGACCAATAGTACTCGAGACGTGCTTGGCGCAAGCATCGGTCTTTACCTGGATGGGATGTGTGAAGTGTATCATGAACGATGTGAAGGACCGCAGATATCAGGTCAGTAGGGATAACGAGTTGGTGTACTTCTCTGTTGAGCAAATCCTTGCCTGTAAGGAATGTTTTTCTGTACAAGAGACCATCTTTTAGTATGAACTCATCTAGTGGTACTGGTAGAGTAGGTAAGATCAAGGCATCTTCTGATTCGAGGAAATAAACTACTTGGGACCACATGGAATCTTTGCGCTGAGAGTTTTGAACATCCTCCGATGTTAAGGTTGTGCTGTCAGTGGCCTTGGGCTGCAGGGACGTGACATGTGCGGCTACATGACGTGAGAGGGCATCCGCGACTACATTCAATTCTCCTGGGACATACTGAAAAGTGGGATTGAAGTCCTGGATGGTGATGGACCATCTAGCTAATCTACCGGTGAGGTTGCATCCCTTAAACAAATCACATAGAGGAAAGTGGTCTGTCTGGATATGCACTGGATAACCATATACTATGTCTCTGAAATGCTTCAAGGACCAGACGACTGCCAAAGCTTCTAAATCTGTGACACTGCAATTACGTTCAGCGGTGGTAAGTGCACGACTAGCATACGCGATTACACGCTTCCTGGATGCTTGATCTAATTGCATTAGGACTGCAACAAGTCCTGCGCCTGAGGCGTCTGTGCATAGAGGAAAAGGTTTGGCATAATCAGGGAATGCTAAAATTGGGGTATTGACAAGAGCTGTCTTTAGCGCTTGTAAAGCCTGGGACTGATTCTTAGTCCATACAAAGGATACATTCTTCCTTAGTAAGTGGGTTAGAGGAGCGGCAATCTTTGCATAGTCTTTAATGAATCTGCGATAGTAACCACTTAGGCCTAAGAAACTTCTGACAGCATCGGTAGTGTTAGGTTCTGGGAAATTGATGATCGCCTTAGTTTTGTCGTCATTAGTATGAATGCCTTGTGCGTCGACGACATAGCCTAGAAGGTTGATTTTCTTTCTCAGGAAGTCATTTACTGAGGTTGATTTTCAGGCCTGCCAGCTGTAGGCGTTCCAATACTTGTTGTAGTTTGGCAAAATGGTCAGGGACTGATTTTCTTACAACAATGATGTCATCTAGGTAAGCAAAAAGAGAGTGGCCCATCATCCCACTAAAGACCGAATGGATAAG
>JAGKTI010026744.1:0-13483 GCA_018397915.1 Birgus latro | reverse complement strand
GAGAGAGAGAGAGAGAGAGAGAGAGAGAGAGAGAGAATGCTGGGTGAACTGAGTGCAAAAAATTAAAGCAAGAAAAGCATTAGCATAAAATTTGTTAACAGCGAGAGAGGAGTAAGAACCAAATACACGTTGAAGCAACCGGAACACCTCCAGTGATAATTCACTATGCAGGTCTACCATACCCCCTAATCCAAATCAGACCCCCTGTAATCTGCCAACAGAAGTGATGCATCGAATCTCACTCCCAAGCCGCCCGAATTCATGACATCCCACACAGGTTCGGCACTTCGGACCCGGACTCTGATTCACCAGAAAACTTATGATCAATTTCAAGTCATAAATAAGATTTTTTTTTTAAATTATACATTTACTTTACTTGCATTTATTTGCGAATTTATTTATTAATTTTTTGTTGGGATGCTGGGAGGACAAAGAGCGCAGAATTTCCCCACGCTTATTGTTTGGCCAGCACTATTTCATGGACGACAAGGACACTGCAGTCTTCCCATGTTTATTATTCGGCCCATAAAAATTATATATATTATATACTGTGCATAATATATGTATAGATATTAGTCACGAACAAAATTATACTTAAAATTTTGTTTGTATGAAGTATAAGGAAAAGAGACTGGGACCGTTCTCGTCTCTTGTTACTGCAAATATCAAAGTTGGTAGTGAGGAAAAGCATTTCTTTCTTTCTTTCTGGTTTGTCAGGCTCCACTCCACCAACATGTGGTGCTCTGCAGAGACTGTATGTAGGGTGAGAAGTGCTTGTAAATGTGATTGTTGTGTTGGAGTGGCTTTGGATGTGTGTGTGTAGTCTGTGAACCAAGCGTAATCGGCCCGCGCAAGCCGACTGGCTGCAAGCATACTTTAAAGTATGCGACACTAGTTCAACCACAGCACCCCTTATGTCCGCCAAAGCAGTACTTGGTCGGAAGAACGCTCCCAAAGTTTATCACCCTGGCGGGGCGCGAACCCTCGTTCTTCAGTGTATGAAAGCGCACACTTTACCACTGCACCACAATTTGTGAAGTGCAGTTCTGATCTACAGTCTGCATGTCGTCTGTCTCTTACATCTCGACAGTATTTGTTTCTTAGGTACAGAAATTTATTAATTCTTAATTTTTGTCCATGTGGATCTTGGTGTAGGTAACTTACATCTGTATATACTGCCATGGACTTCTTTTACGCAATTTATTTGGAAATTACTGTACTTCAATATCAATGTATGTGTTTCATATGTCTGCAAAAACACATTCTACTTTATCATTCGTCCTGCCCTTTTACATTTTGTCTGCCATAATATATTTATCTTACCGGTATATATATATATTTTTTTAAATCTTTGCACACTTCACAGGTGATCCAAATACTATCAGGCTACGCCTGGAAACGTTATGATAGACCCACTTGAAATGAAATGGGGTTGGACCGGATTAGGATGTCAGACTGGGACACGGCATATGCTATAGTAAGCATGGCTTGGTTAGATCATGTGCTCACAATGATTTAGGGTTCAAACAAAATTAGGGCAACGTTGAACTACAACAAGACATCGGCAGGATAACAACATTCGCGGAGGGCTATACTAGAATATGATACGGTACACGTGGCATTCTTACGTTAAGTTGTCAGCATGAATTTATTACTTTAAGCATGAGAAGGGCGAGTTCTGTTTGGCCATGTAAATGCTATGTCGCTGGGGAGAGAACACAGCTTAGATCTACGGTATGGATGCAGGAAGCAGACCCAGGGTAGGACAGTGCAGGGCTGCGTAGAAAGGACAGGGTAAGGTAGGGTAGGGTATGTTGGAGTAAGGAAGGGTAGAATGAGGAGAGGAGAGAGGGGAAGGGTAGGGTTGGGTAGGTATGAAAGACTGTAGGAGAGGGATTGGTGAAGGCTGGGAAGGGTAGGTTTAGTAACGGAGCTAAGCTTGATGAAAGGTTAGACATAAAAGATAGGCATTTCTTTCCTCCCTAACCTTCACGCTTTCTCTTCAAATATTCTCCCCTTCCGTATCACCTCTCCAACCTTTCTTCTAACCTTCTCTCCAGCCTCCCTTCCCCTAGCCTTCTTCCAGTCTTTCTACGATTAACCTTCCTCCGTCCTTCCCATTATTTCCTCTTAACTTCCTACTTTCCTTATCTTCTTTTCTCGTACAGATACGTATATACAACCACACTACAGGAGGTGGAGGTAGCTGAAACTCCTACTCCCAGATAAACCCAGGATGCTATGTGGTAGGAGGGACGCCCACTACCCACCTACTCACTTGTGTAGTGCAGCCTTCAAGCGACTTTACACTGGGTGACAAGCAACATGATTTCTTGTATCCCTGGAAACGAACTAGTACTCTTGGTGGCGACCATGTAACTAAACAGACGCCAAGTTATCTAGTGGGTTATGGCACTCCAGACGGAAAAGGCCCACACGGGTTTACATCTGAAGGGATTTAGGGGTTTATTGCTCACACAATGCCACTCAGCGATGAGTGACAGCCTAGCCCTGGGTCCCAACACTCTTTCTCTCAGCGTACTACCTAAATGTTAATGAAATCACGCAATAACGGTAATTTTAGGCCATTAGTATTCCTTGCTTGATGAAGTAGGTACACATTCATCAACCGTTATGCGCGGGCTAAAGTTCACGAGTACGAATGACGTGAATGCTTTCGAGCGTTACTGCTTGGCGCTGAATGGTCTTAATCTAAGTATTACTGCCGTATTCTATATGGCGTTAGTTGTGCCATAACAACTCTCCATTAGCGAATTATTTTGCACATTTACACCTTATCATCTTATTTTTTGTAATTTACCGGTATATAGTTTCAGTATGGATACAGTTTGCATAAAAATCATACACGAGCATAGAAATGTGTAATATGTATATATCTATAACTATCTATAGATAGACAGACAGACAAAAACAAACAAATAGATACAGTGAGTGAGAGAGAGACAAAGATAGAGACATTTATTAAGCACAACTAGAGTTTTTGCATGGTTGGTAGTTGGAGTGATGGGGGAGTGGGGGGAAGAAAGAATTCCTTCTGGGAATATGTCTAAAATATTACAGCCAGGTCACCTATTAAAATCGATTAGGATCTTAAGGTGTCTGCATCTATTTAAACCTCTTTCTCTCTCTCCTCTAACATTTCTATAACTTCCTCTTTCCTCACCCTCATCCCTTCACTTTATGTCCCCCCCCCCCTCAACGTCTACTCTTCTTCCCTGCACGACTACTCTCTGCCTCTCCAGTCTCAACTTTTCTCAGTCTCATTGACCGGACCTCCTCCCCCCGCTACCTCTTACTCTTCACTTTTAAAGTCTGCTTTCTTACCGTTCCTCTTTATTTCCTTCTAGTCCCATTCTGTCATGTCTGTCTTTCCTCCTCTCCTCTATGCGCGCGCGCGCACACCTTTTTCTCCATAAACCTCTCTTCTATTCTTCATCTGTCCCGTTTTTAATTCTATCTACTTAATTCTATCCTTCGTTCCTTTCTCTTTGTAATGTTCTTTTTCCTCCCCCTCCTCCTTCCTCTCACTGACCCTGCACGCTCTCGTCCTTCTTTTCTCTCCTTTCCATCTTTTTTCCTTCATCCTTTCTCCCTGTCTCCGTGCTTTCCTTCCTGTTATCCTTCTGTACTTTCCTCTCCTTCCTTCCTTTCCATGTTTCCTTCTTTCCCTATTCAAATGCTTCTTCCCTTCCCTTCTCTCGAGATTCCTTCCTCCCACCCTTCTCTGTGCATTTCCCTCTTGTTCATCCTATCCTTCCAAACTTCCATCCTCTATCCTTTCTCTATGTGCTTACCTCGCTATTCCCTTTCTCTTCAAGCCCCTTTTCCGCATTTCTTTCTCTCCACGCCTCCCTCCCATCTTTCCTTTGAACCTGGACTTCTCTCTCTCCTTTTCTCTCTATGCCACCTTCTCTCCCCCTTTCTCTCCGCGGCTCCCTCCCTCCTTCCTTTCTCTTCCTCCCTCCTTCCTGTGGGCGAGCCAAGGTCACTTCAAGGTGTTCTCTCCACCCCCACTCCTCCCTCCTCCTCCTCTCCCTCATTATCTTTTTCTCTCCCCCCCCTCCTCGTCCTTTCTCCCCCAGTCCCGCCCTTCTCTCTCTCTCTCTCTCTCTCTCTCTCTCTCTCTCTCTCTCTCTCTCTCTCTCTCTCTCTCTCTCTCTCTTTCAGTACTTCTAGGCCAGTATTTTCCAAAGAACACATTTTTACCTTTTCTTTCCTACCGGCTAACATCTTACCTATTCCATCCTTTCCTATTAAGTATAATATACATCTGGAGGATAACTATATACTCATCGTTACATGCCAACGGATATCCTGTTATCAGCCATTCGTACGTACCCTCCCTCAGTTCAACTCTCTATGGCTCCAATGATTCGCACTGATGAATAAAATCGTCTGGCGTAAATGGAATAATATACTTCAGCTGTCTCGCCCATGACCAATATTAACTCTCAAGCTGTGGTGATTCACTCGCAGTTAAACACAACTCCCTGACGTTAGCTGGAATAGCATGGAAAAATGGTCCTGACTACAAGAAGGTTTATCATTTTTGTATCACTTCTTCAGTCTCCTTCTGTCCTTCTTTCTTTTCGTTTCCATAATTACTCGCATCTTATATCCCACCCTTCTCTGTCCTTGTCAATGTCTCATCCCGTTCTTTTTCCATAAATTTGACCCCTAGCCTGTCAAAAGCTCCATTCTTTTTCCACATTCTAAAATTATTCTCCAGCATATTTTCTTTCCCTAGTTATCTCATTCTTTCATTCCTCTTCTTTCTTTCATTCTCTCCAAACGACAGAACTCTACCTTACTCGCCAAATGACTCTCTAACCCGTTGAAGCGAGTTTTTTCTTAGTTCATACATCCAGCACCGCTAACAAAAGAATTCATCTGTGATCTTTCATTCCATACCACACTGCCACATTTCATCTCAAACAGCTTCCTCAAATTTCACCTGAAATCGTCATTTCGTATACCATCTCACACTCTTATCTTCATACTTCACCTCACGCATTGTCTCTCAGTATCTTCGTATTTCACTATACGGCCCATTCCGACATTCCATCTTACCCCTCATCTTCACCTTTTGTCGTTCTGGATCCACATTTCACCGTAAGGTGCATCTTCACATTCCACCTCATTCCTCATCCCCACATTTTCACACTTAATTATACGGTGCTTCTCCAAATTCCATCTCACATCATCTCCACTGACCATTCTCCTCCTAGTTCAATGTACGGTTCGTCGTCACATTCCATCTCACCCTTTATCCCGACTCGATCTCGCACACCATCACTATCTACACATTCCATCGCACATTACATCAACATATTCTACATTTCAAAGGATTTTTTATATTAAGAACTCAGATTATTTTCAGGAACAAAATGAGGTTGTAATCTTTCACACGAATAGTCCCCATTTTTTTTTTAAGTGTTTGGTAACTATATGAGTGAAAATGAAAATGTAAACATGCAAGAAGCAAGTGCAAGATAGTTTATGGATATGCAGATTAGTACAAACTAACAATAATGTGCCTCTGCTTCCACAGTAACGAGACTGACAGAATGAACAAGCGACTGAAAAAAAAAAAAATCATAGTTTCCTCTCGTAACTACCGTATATTTTTGCAAGGACAAGATGCCTGAGAAGAATCAGCACTCTTTCCTTGTCTTTGCTGATGAAAAAAAAAGTGTGTGTGTGGGGGGGGGGGAGTTACGAGAAGCAGCTGAGAGTAAGTTTGTTCGTAAATCTCTGGCCTAGTGTTCCCTCCTGAGGCCGACTTCACCTGCAAAGCGTCGAGGTCAAGGGCAGGGACGGGATCACGACCTCTCCCGGACGACCACGACGACACCGAGCGACCCTGGCAGCGGAAGAGAGGGTCATTTGACTACATGGAAATAAGGAATAAATGAGCGAATATATCAAAATACATTGAATAAACAGAGGATTATGCATGCATAGTTAACGAAAATACAAAATTAACTAGAATGGCACTCAGTAGAGCGCATACCTCCGCCAAGGACCAAAATGCAGCTGGAAAAAGACTACCCCCCTATAAAAGCATATTTAAATCCGCTAGATCCGGAACTTTATATGGATCCGCGCCACACTATACACATTCGTAGATACCAACATCCTAAATATGCCCGATTGTTTTTCAACATCCATGCAATGATCACTAAAAAAAAAATTACGAAAATATCGAAAAACGCCCATCTCGCAATGTTAAAGAGAACAAAAAAAATCCTGGATCCGCACCTTTATCCGGATCCGCACCAAAATTTAATGGAGTCTATTCTGGGCCAAGGCCCATTCTTCTACCAAGATTCGTGGAAATCCGTCCAATAGTTTTTGTATAATCTTGCTCACAAACCAATCAACAAACAAACAAACAAAAAATCGGACAGGGGTGAAAATACAACTTCCTTGGCGGAGGTAATAATCAGTGATAAATAAAATAATAAAAAATACAAAAAATATACAAACAGCCATAAATATAATGAAAGGGATCAGCTTATATAATTATACAAGACAAAAAACAATACCTGTATATATTAAAATAGACTAGTAAATAAAATACATAAATGACTAAACTGGCGGATTAAGAAGCACACAAATATGCAAAAGTAAACACACTACAGAACAGCTATTAAAGCCAAATAAATATAAATCTTTCAATAAACAATCAAGTAAAGAAGGCTAATTATACTGGACCATAAAATTCAGCATCAAAGTGACATCATATAAAAATATACACATAAGACAGTGTGACTGATTCACAGTGACAAGTGTAGTCTGTGTAGTCCCAAACGTTAACAGCTACACGAAACACCTCATTCCTGCATTCTCCTTCCTACCCTTTTTATCCACATTTTGTATACTGTATAAGAGAAACTTGCCACTCCCACAAAGCAAACTTAACCTAAAATTCTAATACATCTAAGAGTAAAATCAAATTGCTTCACTAGCCGACCCAGCCACAAAGGTTGCTGACAGGGTGACCGACCAAGAGTTTCCATGTGTGGTGACTCATGGTGCATTTTTTCATCTCGCCGGAATAATGCCACTCACTCACGAGTAAGTGGACATAGAAATGCGAACAATAAAAGAGGGAGGTAAAGAGGAAGTGAGCAGAGCGGCTGTAAGCAAGAAAGCAGACAGGAAGAAGGGTAGGTGCATAGCTGAACATACAAGTACAACGGTGGTAATACAACTGTTATGTATAGTGAATATATGCATATTTGTGTGTGTGTGTGAGAGAGAGAGAAAGAGGGGGGGGGGCCAAAACATGCTACCTGCCCACCAATACAATACACACAAACACAAGGTAACCACTGGCTTGCTCCCCTTCCCTCACCGCTTCCTTTTGCCATCCCTTAATTTCACCTCTTGCCCTTTCTGACTCTTCCCCTCCCTTCTTTAATCATCTATTCCTCTTCCCCCTCTTAAATTTTCTTCACACCTTCCCGCTGATCTTCTTTTCCCTTTCTGTGTCCTCCCTTAATTTCACCCTCTGCCTTGTTTTGCATCTTCCTTTCACTTGTTTTCTCACCTCCATCTCCTCCCCCTCCCCCTCCAATCCCTTTTCTTCATTACCTTCATTTTCTCTTCACCCACTTCCTTCCCTTCGACCTTGCTGTCTCTTTCGTTTCCTTTTTACTCCATCTCACTCATGCAACACCATGAGCAAAGCTTTCTATTTTTTTCCTCTATTATTATCCTTTCCTAACCATTACTAATCTTCTTAATACTTCTTAACTATTTTAATTTCCTTATTCCCGTCAAGAATGGCGTCACACAAGAGTACTTCATTCTGGCTAACCCCAGGTGCTTTTATTCACCTTAAGGAAATTTCTGTTCCTCCAAGCGTTGATTTTCCAACATTCTCCTTACCTAGAATAATTGCCGCCAACTTAACACCTGCAATAGGGTGGCGTGCTTTACAGATTACCTTTTGTCACCTTCAGACTGTTTTGGGGGGTAACCTCCTGTAGTGAAAGGGTAGATGGAGGGTACACTTAACTTCCAGTTCTGAAAGTTTCTCCAAAGCTAAATAAAATGGCCTGAAAAGAGCGAGATTACGCCAATAAAATACACCACCGGATCCGAGGGCCTAATCCTTTGCCTTTCATATTTATCTTCCTCTTCCATCACTTCTTTCTCATTATTATGCTATCACTATCCTATTCTCTCCCTTTCTTACTCTTAACCTATAAACGCCTTCTCTCCTCACTCACGTTTTTCTCCTCAATACAAACCCAACTTCTTTAACCCATCGTCCCCTTTATGTTATTTCCTTCCTTCCTCTCCCTACCCTCCTTTCACGTCATTCTACTAAATTTCTTCCCTTCCCCCTTTCTTTCATCCCAAACCCACTCCATCTTCCCATCTTTCAAACCACCTCACCTACTCCCGCCGTTTCCCCTCCCCAATTCCTCAATTCTTATCTTCGTCCCCATCCCACTTCTCTCTTTCCCCTTCCCTCCTCTTATCCTCACTCCTACTTCTTTATTCCCACATCACTTCTCTCACTTCCATCATCCCCTTTCACTCTAGTCCTTGTTTCCTTCCACCCCTCCCCTCCCTTCACCCCTTTCATTCTTTAACCAATCCCCCCCATTCATCTCACCCCACCCCTTTCTCCCCGGTCCCATTTCTTTCCTTATTTCGCCCCTGCCCCCCACTTTTATCTCACTGATTTCCCCCTTTCCCTTACATTCATTCCTCCCTTTCCAGTACCGTCCCAATTCCTTGCCTCCTTTTGTTTCAACACCTTCCTTCCCATTCCCACACAGTACCTCCCTCCTCCCTTCTCCAGTATTCGGTACACCTTCCCTCCTTTCACATCTCTCCTTCCCTTGCCCCTCCCTACCATTCCTTTCTAATTACCATCCCAACTCTTCCTTTCTTTCTGCACCCGCCCCTTCGCTCCTTCTACTGTTACCCCCCCCCCTTTACTTATCTCTCTCATGCTTTGGACAACTCTAGCACTCTATTCCAGCCTACGCCGAAATATTATATTCACCTGAATGGGAGTATTGGAACGTGAGAGTGCAAATTCTGTCATCGTTAACCCCATGATGATCGGAAAAACTCTAATAATCTGTTGTTCCAGCTGACGCCTGACGATTAAATGTAGCTGAGAGGGAGTCACAGGAACGTGAATGTGACCGCCCCCAACCTCTCCCAGCCACAACCAGGAGCAGAGGTCGTGGGGGTCGTGGGTGGAGCTGTAACACCGTGAGGTAACCTGAGCTGGGGTTGGGAAGGGGAGGGAAGGGAAGGGGAAAGAAGTGGGAAGGGAGGAGGGGACGAGGGGGGGGGGATGTAGAAGCAAGAAGGAGAGTGGAGGGGAGGTGGTGAATGAAGGAATGAGTTAAGGGGAATGAAGGAAGTGGGAACGGAAAATGACACGATAAAAGTGAGTGATAAAAAGGGAGAGGTATGAACGAAGAAATCTGGAGGAGAAGGACTACGAAGAAGGAAATAATGCAAGAAGTGGAGAAGACAAGTGAGGAAAAGGTGGAGGAGGAATGAGAAAGACAGACAATGTGGGAGGACAGGTGGAAGAGAGGGATGAGATGAAGTAAGATGAGATGTTGTAAAAGAGAAAGCACGATAAAAAACTGCAAAAATAACACAAGGACAGTTTTGTCTTACAGCATAAATGCAAGGAAATATTAAGACAACCACAGCGAAGACAGGAAAATGAAACACAATATTCTACAAGGAGGAAACGAATGAGAACACTAAGATAACCAAAAGAAAAAGGCAAAGACACTAAAACCCTCCAAAATAAGAACGTGAACAGTAAGGACAGATGTAAACAGTAATAAAATTAAAAAAAAACGCATCCACTAAGACAATCTGCACGCAAATGAACAGTGCAACAACCCCCTCCCCCCCCAAAAAAAAAAACGAAAATAGGGTGAATAACCTACGGCGATCTAACGCGAGGGTGGGAAGGTGTTTTTCTGGTTGCTTCTAACCATGATAAACTGGAGTCGTATTTATAAAGGATCTGAAAAACAATTTTAATGATAAACAGGTTTCTATAGCACTACAAGTTCAGAAATAACTTTGCATGGACGTATTTTTCATTCGGAAATGGACTCTAGTTTCGCTGTTACGTGTCTGGTAGGTGTACGAGTGAAAAAAAAAAAAAATAAAGGGTCTGGTAGGTGTACGAGTGACGTTAGAAATATTAAGTGTCTGGTGGGTGTACGAGTGAAGTTAAAAATATAAACATAAAGTGATTGCAAGGTATACAAGTGAAATTAAAAATATAAATACAAAGTGTCTGGTGGGTGTACGAGTGAAGTTAAAAATATAAACATAAAGTGACTGCAAGGTATACAAGTGAAAATAAAAATATAAATACAAAGTGTCTGGTGGGTGTACGATTGAAGTTAAAAATGTAAACATCCAGTGTCTGGTAGACGAACGATTGAAGTTAAAAATATAAACATAAATGTGTACGAGTGAAGTGTCTTGTAGGTGTCCAGTGACGTTAAAAATACAAACATAAAGAGTTTGGTAAGTGTACGAGTGAAGATAAAAGTATAAACATGAGGTGTATGGTAACTGTGAATGTGAAGATAAATGTATAAAAAAAGAAACATGATTATTTACAACTTAAGAGCAAAAGCTGTTTCTGAATACGATCCCTGGTTTCTCAGTGACTGACGAGGAGGGCTTTATATGCTGACATCAAGCATATCTGTTAAGGGAAGGTCACGGGTCAAGGGTCAGGGGCCAGGGAGAAGTTTCAGGGGTTAGGGAGGGAAGGGGAGTGACTGAGGTGGGGAGAGGGATTACCGACTGGGGTGCAGGGAAGGAGGAGAGGGGAGTGGGGAAGTAGCTTGTTTAGGAGGGGAGAGGAAGTGACTTGGGTGTAGGAGGAGAGGAGAGACGAGTGGGGGAGTACGGGGGAGAGAGGGGGGGGGGAGATGAGGTTGGGGTGCGTGTCAGGAGGTAAAAGGGCAGGTGAAAGGAGAGCAAGGAGTAAGGTGAGAGGGACAGGGAGCTCACAGCAGGGGAAGGGGTGTGGGGGAAGGAGGGCCGAGGCAGCGATCGGAGGGAGAGGCAAGGGTGAGAGGGTCAGAGGGTAGAAGGGTGAGGAAGGAGGGAGAGGCAGGAGGTGGTAGGGTCAGGGTGAGGGGTAGGAGGGCAGAGGTGAGGGGTACATAGGAGTACATAGGAAAGCAAACAGCAACAGACCTTATGGTCCTTTCGAGGCTGTTTGTTACAGAGTAGACTATGACTACAAGATCTAACTCTACATGCTGAAGGATAAGGATAGTAAAGCAAGAAAGCTCCCCCCACCTCCAAACCCTCCAGCCAAAACTGGCAAAAAAAAAAGTGAGAAAGACCACCATGCAGCATGGAAAAACTGACATGGAAATTTCATAGGAAAGACTGAAAAGGAAAAGCTACATTATATGATACATTATCTATAAGCTACCATTATGAATAACCTGAAAGAGTAAGTAGTAAAGTACAATGAATAATCGAATAAATAAATAACGCATGACACTATGTATGGGTACACTGAGTTGACGGGGCGTTTGCGGACGATGAGACTCTGTAGACATAACAACGTGAATACAGTAATCCCGTGGTCTCGGTTGGACTCTCCGGGAATTCAAAAGAAACAGATACACGTGAATATAGCTAATAATCCCGTGGTCTCAGTTGGTCTCTGCAGGAATTCAAAAGTTACAGATACACGTGAAGAGAGTAGGTGGGGGGAATGGAGAAGGGAAGGAGGAATGGAGAAGGGAAGGAGGAATGGAGAAGGGAAGGGGGAATGGAGAAGGGAAGGGGGAATGGAGAAGAGTCGAACTAAGGGAAGGGTAGGGGGGTAATGAACAGAGGCAGCGTCGTTGGGCAGGCGCTGAACAGAAGTACCGGTAAGCAAGGTATAAGGAGTGCAAAGGAAAGCAAACACCAACAGACCTTATGGTCCTTTCGGGGCTGCTTGTTACAGAGTAGACTATAACTACCGGTACGAGATCTAATTCTACATGCTGAAGGATAAGGATAGTAAAGCAAGAAGACTCCCCCCGCCTCCAAACCCTCTAGTTAAAACTGGCAGGATAAAGTGAGAATAACCACCATGCAGCATGGAAAATCTGACATGGAAGTTTCATTGGAAAGACTGAAAAGTTACTTTCTATAATACTTTATCTATACGCTACCAGTCTGAATAACCTGAAAGAGAAAGTAGTAAAGTAAAATGAATACTCAAATAATAAATAACTATGGCACGATATTATGTATGGGTACGCTGAGTTAACGGGGCGTCTGTAGACACAGTGTGTATGTTCAGGGGTGGTGGTATGAGGAGGAAGGGTCAAATAGGAGTAGTGTAAGGGGTAGGAGGGAGGGGTGCAGGGCATGGAAGGGAAGGGGAAGTGGTACATCAGAAGGGAGGAGATGGGAAGAAAGTAAGAGAGGGGAACAAATGGAAGGTGAGGAGCATGGGAGGATAGGTTGAAAGGGTATGGGGAAGGAGGTGACAGAAAGAAACTAAGTGGTATAGGGAGGGAGAGGAATGGAAGAGGTATGGGGAGAGAGGAATACCGTAGGAAAGTAAGATATATGAGGGAAACAGGAGAAAATTAGGAGGTATGGAGAGAGGGAATTCATGAAAGTGAGAGGTATAGTGGAATGGGAGGAAAGTAAGAGGTATGGAGAGGTCAGGAGACGAGAGGAAAGTAAGAGTTATGAGGAAGGTGGAGGCAGACGGGAGGAAGATGAGGTGCAGGGGGTCAGACAAGATGAAGGTAAGGGGTAAGGGGCGAGTAGGGGAAGCTGGGGGCAAAGAGAGAACAAAACAACATGCAGGGAAGAGGAATGCAGTAGGGATGTAGGGAGCAGAGGTTATGAGCTGGTTTACCACATCCAGGCAAGTGTGGTGATTTCAACAGGTTGTCAAGTACAAATCCATAATGACCTTCCTCACTGCTCCGAGGCTCCTATGGTTCACTCTCAGCTGATTAAAAGTACAAATCCATAATGATCTCTCTAATACTCACGTTCCTATGACTCATTCAGCTGAATAATAGTACTAGTGCACAATGATCTCCCTTCACACTCTCGCTCATACGACTCACACTCAGCTGAATAAGAGTACGAATCCATTATGCTCTTTGTTAACACTCGGACTCACTCTGTTGAATAAAAATGCCTGGCGTAAACTGGAATACAATACTACAGCTGTCCCACTGTGACAGATTATGAAACTATCACTCAAGCCACTTATGACTCACTTACTGCTTAATAAAACCGTCTATGGTTAGCTTGAATAAGTTACTACAGCTGTTCCGAGCATGAGAAGATAAATGGTAATAGTACTAACACTCACAAGCTCCTGTACTCCCACCCGAATAAAACTGTCTTTTTGGCGTTGGTTGGGATAATTATATACATGAGTTGTGTCAACCACGAAAGGGTT
>JAGKTI010026742.1:2198-13484 GCA_018397915.1 Birgus latro | reverse complement strand
TTCCTCTCCTAGACCTATCAACAGTGGTGTTCCTCAGGGCTCTGTCCTATCACCTACTCTCTTCCTTTTATTCATCAATGACCTTCTAAGCTGTACATCTAACCCTATCCACTCATATGCTGATGATTCCACCCTTCACCTTTCCATTCGGTTCCTGCAACGTCCATCTCAGCAGTTACTTCAACAAAAAAGGGATGAGGCTATGGCACACCTAATGTCTGACTTGGCTCGTATCTCTGATTGGGGTAAAAATAATCTTGTTATTTTTAATGCATCAAAAACTCAGTTCTTACACTTATCAACCCGACAAAATCTTCCTCAGGATTACCCACTAATGTTTAATAATGAACAGTTATGTCCTGCATCATCCTTGAACATGCTTGGGGTTTCATTCTCTCAGGATTTGTCTTGGAAAGAACATATTACATCTCTTGTGAAATCTGCTTCCAAGAGATTAGGTGTGCTAAGCCGATTCCGAACTTTCTTTATCCCTGCACAGTTGATGACCTTGTACACGGGTTTTATTCGCCCGTGTATGGAGTACAACTCTCATGTGTGGGGAGGCTCTCCATATGCAGCTCTTCTCAATAGGGTGGAGTCAAAGGCTTTTCGTCTCATTAACTCTCCTCCTCTTACTGATTCCCTTCAACCTTTGTCTCTTCGCCGCACTGTTGCATCTTTATCTCTCTTCTATCGCTACTTCAATGGTCACTGTTCCTCTGAACTGTCTGCTTGCATCCCCCCACCTCTACGACGGGCACGTAGTACCCGTCTAGCAACAAACTCTCATCCCTTTTCTGTCCAACTCTCTAATGCAAGAGTTAACCGTTACTCCCAGTCTTTTATTTATACAACTGGTCATCTCTGGAACTGTCTTCCTCTGTCTGTATTTCCTACTTCCTATGATCTCCAGTCTTTCAAACGCAGTGTGTCCAGGCATCTCGAATTGAATGGATCTTGAATTTGGCTCTCTTTTGTANTATAGTTTTGAATGGTGAGTTGCTTGAGGAGGTTGAGTGTTTTAAGTACTTAGGGTCACATGTTGCTGCGGATGGAAGAATAGATGCAGAAGTGAAGTTTAGAATGAATGAAGTTGGAAAGGTGCTAGGAGGAATGAAAAAAGTGTTTGGATGTCGTTCACTCAGAATGGATGTAAAGAGAAGGCTGTATGAGGGTGTTGTGGTACCGACTGCATTATATGGGGCTGAAACATGGAATATGGGTGTAGCAGAGAGGAAAAGTTTGAATGTAATGGAGATGAGGTGTCTGAGGAGTATGTGTGGAGTGACGCGTATGGATCGAGTGAGAAATGATGAAGTGCGAAGGAGAACTGGAATTGTTCGGGAGATGGCTGATCGAGTTGAACAGAGGGTGTTGCGATGGTTTGGGCATATGGAGAGAATGGATGATGAGCGATTGGTGAAAAAGATAACTAGATCTGATGTGAGAGGCGTAAGGCTGAGAGGAAGACCACGAATAGGATGGATGGACAGTGTGAAGAGAGCGTTGGATGCGAGAGGGTTGTCTGTTGAGCAAGGAAGAGTGGCTGTGCGTGATAGAAATGAATGGAGAGAAATTGTGAATGAATAAATGATGACGCAGCCCTGAGAGGATATTCTCCTGCATTTTGTCTGATCAGCTGATCAGGTCAGGTGCAGGTAAGGGGCTGGATCCATTATGATGTGGCAGGGGTAAACCAGCTTGCTGTCGGGCCCTGCTGCGGATGTCACTGACTGCACTGCGTGGTTGACCCTCGTGCGGTGTGGTGCGGTGAGGATCTGTCCCTTCTCCCCTTTGGGGCTAAGATGCGAATGAATGTGTATGAGTGGATGAGTAAATTGGTAGTGTGTTGACCTGTCTCGGCTACCTCCCTTTTCTTGGGGGAAGCAGCCTAGGTATATAGATAGATAGACGGTACCATACAATGTTCAGCTTGTTCTTTTAACGTCAAGTTCATCTGGTTGTGAATCCAGTGAACAGCATGAAAACAGCTGCTTCAACCAGTCGCTCCCAGAAAACTTTTGTCGGGGTTATGCTAAAGGACACCGTGTGTCGTGATAGTGGGGTGCATGAAGTGAGTGTGTTATGGTGGGAGGGGGAGCACCGCAGTGTGCGCTGAGTGGATTGTTTGTGAGTTGCCATTGGTTATGGTATTAAGTAGGAGAAGGTGATGACAGCATCGAGTTCTGACTGGATGCACTCGTTCCCCTCTGGGTCAGGGCAGTTTCTGAGAGGAGCATATTCGGCAGAGGTCTGCAAAAGGTGCTGTTTACTTGGAGGTTCTAAATGGCTGTCGTGATTAAGTGTTTATGTCTGTGTTTGTGAGTAGTGTTAGATGAAGATCTGTGAGTTTTGGGCAATTCCCCCCCCCCTAAAGGATGATACAACACAAAGTTCCAAGGGTAAGAATGGGTCGTGTTGAAGTGATGAATTATGTGCCTGGCAAAGTCGTGATTCTTGATTAGATACTGCATATTATGTTTTGTTTTTTTTTCTGTAAGAGAACAATGTTTCTGATCTAAGTACATCCTGTTATTGTTTTAAAGACTTTGTTTTGTTTCTGAATTTTTTCCCATTTTTACCGTGGTTAAGGTGAGGGGGAACTTTGCACTAGCGTAATTCAATGTCGATCTTGTGAATTCTGTACAGCCTGTTTTGCAAACATTCTTTAGGATCAATCTTTCCATGATTTGAATGATGTGAAAAGCAACGATAAAGGACTGCTGGGTGCTTTTCCTGGCTCGAATATGGGAATGATATTTGCTTTCTTCCAGACATCACAGACTTTGCTGGGAGTCCAGGAAAAGTTTAAATTTGCAGTGAGGGTGTTGATCGATATGTAACCGAGGTGGTTTTAGTGAACGTTTGCAGTCTGGTATGGTCCTGTTACTTTGGAGTTACTGTCCTCTTGACTGTCTGCTGGACTTGTGTGACGCGAATGCAGAGGTCATTGTGTGTGTCTTAGCTTTTTCTGCGATTCTTATTAATTAATTTATTTATTGGTTCAGTCTGAAGGTTTAGTGTTTTTATGACCTTCTAATATGCAACTTTGTTCCTTTATTCTGGGTATGGTTTCTTCGGTGTTCCGTAAGGGCGCGTCCACACGTGCTCTCGATCATGTGTTGGAAGCACGGCAGGCAACATGTTCGGGAACATGTCTGCAGCAGTATTTGGACAGATGCATGCAAACATGTTTCAGTGCAGCTTCGAACATTGTATATCGCAGGGGCGATGGGATAAGTGTGTCCATACCTTCATCATGATGTTGCCAACATGATCTGGACGCTGCTTTTCCCAACATGTTTGCAGCGTGTTCGTTACTGTGTTGCTTACACGCTGCCAGCACTTGTTTGAGCACACGTGTGGACGCGCACTAAGGCTTCATGAGTTGGTGGCGTTGAGTGTTTGGCTCTGTGGATGTTTGTTTTTGTTTTCCAGAAATTGCTTCTCTCTGTTCTCCGGTCATGGGTGTCCACAAAAATATCATTCCTATCTTTCTTGAGTGTTTTCATTAAATCACTGAGAATGTTGCTTAGCTTACGAAAAGTTTTTAATTCTGCTGAGGTCGACTGGGCCTTTTGCTTTGAGCTATTCATTTCACGATGATTTTTTTTTTTTTTATCGAAGAGAGAAGTTGCAGTTTAAGTTTTTAGTGTTGCTACTGCGAATCTTAACTTAGCTGACTTTGGCAACGACTCTATTGAAGTTTGTAGAGTTTGTTTTGTCTTTTGTCAAACATGGTCAGGTAGCCTACTTTAAAATTGTGTTTTGCTATTTTTGACTGATTACGCTTTTATTCTGTGTGATGTTATTACTGGAAAATGGTCAAATAAGAGGCCATGTACTGCTTTCCAGGTGCTTTGAACAACTACTGTGCTCGGGGGAGGAGGCTGTCTCGACAGCTCTGTGTGAAGTTCGCTTTGAGATGTGATGATTGTTCAGTATTCTTATATGTTCGAGGTGTTCTTAAGTGGGGGCCCCTTGGCTGTCCTGTGTTTGGGTGACTACAGTCCGAAGACCAAATGGTCTTTGGACTGTGGTCAATTACTATTATTGCCCTGGGAATGTTCTGAAGTGGAGTGAGGGATGATGTATATGGGGGAGGGAGGGGAAGGGAGCATGATATGGGTGGTAGTATGAAGGCATTTACCGCGTTACATGTTCCATTTTGTAATCTGATTTGTGCTGTTAATATTTCTGTAGCACTGTCACCGAGTTCATGTTGTACTATTTTTTATGTGGTGTATATGAAAGAGATGTGTTTGTGTTTGAGAGGGATGATTCCAAACCCGTTTCTGTTGTCTGTTCTGTTTTGCACAACTGTAATTGGCAAAGTGTGGATTATTGAACCTGTTTCTGATTTCACAATTAGTAATATGTCGATGTTGTTTGTGTGTGTGGTGAGGGGGGGAGACGTTGTATAGTTCTGTAGCCGTTGTGTTTATGCTGTTGATAATGTAAACTACAATACTTTTTCATTGTTTGTGCATGTGTGGTCTTTGTTTTCTGTGTTGCAGCAGCTAAGTGTACATTGTGAGGTGTGGTGCTGGGTGGCTCTGTCATCCAAGATATAACCAGTTTGTAGTAGTTGCATTTGAGTGAACAGTGGTTATAATGTGTTATTCTTCATTATTGCATTTCGGGCGTGTGTTTTCTTATGGGTCAGGTCTGGGATCTGTGTCCGCGGCTACTAGGAGTATGAGGTATTGGTATGTTGAGGTACCTGCCGGCCCTCTGACGAAATTTAAAAAAAAAAATGAAGGAATGTGTCTTCGAAAGCGCGGTTTTCCTCCAACACTGCAGCCCACCATCCACCCCTTGAGGAGTGAAGAGTGTTGGCGACCGCCTGAACAATCAGATAATTCCTTCATCCAGGCTGAGCTGACTCTCTGTCTGGGCAGTTCCCATCCGGCCACGCCGGAGCCATCAAGAAACCCTGACCATCACCAGTACACAGTGCAATGCAAGAAGCAAACCTCTCACCTTGTCTAGCCTTCAGTATCATCCAGGCCTCACAGGTGACATCATACGCAGTCATAAGCCACTTCTTATTTATGGTTCCATTCACTGCTGTGGCACAAAGGTCGAAGGCGCATGATTCTGTGGTGGAAGGAAAAGATTACGAGGAAGATGCCATAAAAAGGAGATGGTCAGCCTCAAACCGGTATTTATCATTTGATAAGGCCCTTCAAGTGATAAGATCTTCCCTCGCATAATCGGCAGTGTATGTTTTGGAAAAGGTGTTCGATGATTAAATAACCTACCATACTGGCAAATCAAACCAGCTGACTATATGCTATCCTTTTCTCATGAGTGCAGCCACCTATCACTTTCTGGATCTTTTATGATATGGCTAATGTTATAATTAATTAAATCTACTGAAATGCGATATTGGTTTCTCTGATATACATATCACAAGTAGGCCTACCCAATAATTAGGAATATCTGGTATGTAGTCAGTAAACCGAATTTGTTTACACTCTACTCCTTGTCCACCAAATCAACTGACTTGGTGCACCAGCATCCTACAACCAATACAACTGACGCACGTCTGCCACCTATCCATATGATTTTAATTTCCTTGAAGAATCTTTTATATAAAATGATTTATTGGTAACTGCACAGAAACTTGGTAAATGCTGTGACATGGAAATATACATACTCTTCTAAGTACTGTATTACAAACGTAAGTGTAATGCTTGCAAGTGCCGAGACCGACAGTACTTCTGAAGTCTGTCTTCGTTGCCACTGTACATTATAGCGTATATACAGGGTGACCTGTATACTGCACGCTTCAGTCCTGTTCTTTGTGGAGACCCCTCAGTGCTTTTGTGGTGACCAAAGGTATTTTGGCTGCTTCGAGAAATTATTAAACTACCATACAGTTAACAGATGTAAGAGAGCAGTCGCTGAAAAGTATGAGAATGATTAATGGAAGTAGAAATGGTGCAGGATTAACACTTAGTCATTCCCTTAACAGTGAGAATTGGGTTGCATAATACACGAACCCCTTTGTATATTTGTACTTGAACAATTTAAAGTTTACTGCAATGGGTTACGTTATAGCTGCTTAAGTAACTATAAAGTAAATAATTTTTTCCAGTATAATTAAACACCTCACATACAAAATGTCTGGTATATCTGAAGTGGCCTGGTCTTATTTATTTTTCTGACGGTTTTCTACTCAGCCCCAAAGAATTACCCTAAGGTTCTACAAGCAGGCTAATTTGGGGGTCATATTTCATAAAATATGTATATAGTAATAATTCTAAGGCAGTAAACACGGTTAAATATTTGCCACAATGCAAGTGATTTTTCTGAAATATATAACAAAACGAAAATCAACATAGCCCATAAATGATTCAGTCGAACAGAGAGGGGGAAGGGAAGAAATGTGGTAATTGCACGATCTTTCACATAACAGAGTCGGATTCTTTTAAGCCTTCCCACAGTCGGCAGTGTTCAGGTCTTACATGGCAGTCCGTAGGTTAAATAATGAAGTGAAGCGACACTTTCTAAAGTAACCGTTTCAATATTTTAACATTTTGCGTGTACTTCTTGTATTGCGCGCATAATATGCAGTAAAATACAGTAAAGCAAATAACTACAAAGAAATATCTTAGAATCACTGCACACACACACACACACACACACACACACACACACACTTTCCATATCACAATAGCCTTGAAAATTTGTAAGAAATACTAGTTACATTTTCCTAATATTACATTTAACATTATAATTACTTGGCTGCCGGGTCTAGGGCTGGAAGGGAGGTATACAGGGAAATACCTGAGCCTCATAGACTTTTACTGGATAAGCTAAATAGCGCTGAATGGAAGAATATGGTATTTATGGCGGCAAATCAGGTGAGGAGGGAAAACAGGGATATCCTAGGTGAGCAGTGTGTGAATAATGATGAAGGGAAGGCAGTAGTGGACAGTGGGATATAAAATACGCCTGAAGAGAGCATTGTAACGGGTTGCTAAATAAAGAGTTTGACTACAACAGGGAAGGTCTGTCAGCAGATCCAGTGTTTAGCCCTTGACCTTTAATTGACGCTGCCCTTGTGAGTAGGGCCATAGACAGGGTGCAGTTGGGGCAGGTTGCAGGTATGTCTGGGTTGGCTGCCGAAATGCTGAACGTCTCAGATGTAGAAGTGGGGTTAGTTACTGACTTGATAAATACGATTATATACAGTATGAGTGTGTTTTCCCAGGTGACTGGCTGAAGAGTGTGCATGTAAATGTGTACAAGGGAAAGGGTGATGCCGTGGAAAGAGAAAATTACAGAGCCATGAAACTTTTGGACCAGATAATGAAGGTAATGGAGAGAGTCCAAGAAGGTATGATTAGGTAAGCAGCGATTACTGATGAGATGCAGTTTGTGTTTGTGCCAGGCAATGGGACCACTGATGCCATATTCATCGTTCACCAGCTTCAGGAAAAATATATAGGAAAGAAAATGGATCTATACATTTTTTTGTTGATTTGGAGATGTTGAAGTGGGCAATGAGAAAGCTTGGGATCGAGGAGTGGCTGGTTAGAGAGGTTATGCCTACGCATGTGAGCATTCGCACCCAGCTGAATGTGAATGAAGATTTGAGTGGCGATTTTTCCGTGACTGTTGGCATGCATCAGGGGGTCAGTCTTGAGCCCCTTATTGTTTGTCATGATGCTTAAAGCTCTCTCACGCGACTTCAGAAATGGACTCCCATGGGAGATGCTGTATGCAAATGACCTGGTGCAGATTACAGAAAATGAAAAGGAGGCGGAGGAAAGATTTAGGAAGTGGAGAGACAGAACGGGGCACAAGCAGTGTGAGAGTAAAACTGGATCAAACAAAAGTGATGATTTCTAGGGCTGGTGGCGGTACTGTCAGAGGGAGATTGGCCACGTGCGGTTTGCCATAAGCGTGTGGGACGTAATAATTGTATCTGTGCAGTATTTGTGGTTAGTGGGTGCACAAGAGATGTAGTGGTATTAAAGGTAGACTGTGAGATAATGCTGATTTCGTGTGTACGGTGTGTAGGGAAGCACTTACAAGAACTGTCAGGTGTGAAAGGACTGATCTTGCTGGTGAGTCTCTTGAGTGAGTGAAAGAGTTCTGTTATTTGGGAGATATATTATGTGCTGGAGGTGAGGCTAGAGCCAGCTCTGTGGCAAGGGTAAGGAGTGCTTGGAAGAAGTTAAGGGAGCTGTTGGCTGTCTTGACTTTGAAAGGATCTCCCTCCGTGATAAAGGATTTATCAATGCAGAATGCGTTCGGACTGTAATGCTGTATGGTAGTGAGACCTGGGCAGTAAAGGAAAAGGATACTCGTAGGCTCAAACGTACGGAAATGACAGTGATTAGAAAGACGTGTAGTGCGTCCTTGAATGCGAGGCCTGGGGGAGCTAGGTTTGCGACTGACGAGTTGAGAGGCAGGATGGGACTGGAGTGTGTTGGTGCTATGATGAGAAGGGGCAGATTTAGATTGTTTGGGCGTGTGGAGAGGATGGAGAATGATAAATGGGTGCAGAGAGTGGTAAGTGTAAACGCTGGGGGTAGGGTTACGAGATGCAGACCGAAACCCTGGGACGAGGTCATAGAGTGTGACCTCAGGGATGAGAGAGGCTGCCAAGGATTGAGCAGCGTGGCGAGCCACCATTATCTGACCAAGGCCGAAGCACGCAAGCATGTTGGAGCCTTTATAAATGATACGAAACGATACGATACGAAACATCCTCAGACTGCAGTCATATAACATGCAAAATTCTTGTTATTACTGGGATGTTCTGCGCTTTTAGTATCTAGAAGAAAGTATCATATCTGAAAATCATATGTAGCAGGAATTCTCCAGTACTCCGCAGAAAAGAGTAAAAAATTCTTTGAAATACACACTAGTTTGATTTACTGAACTTCATTTCCCATAAACTGAAATCTTTGTGCCCTTAAAATCAACAATGGTACAGCAAATGCATTTAGTGTTTTACAGTCCCTCTCAGGGACTGATCTAGAAATGCCAATTGAACTAGTTAATTAGTTACTGAATTATTGCTTTACCGAGGCTGAATATCGCATTACTAAAGGACTGAATATCTTATGTAAATCAGTGGGGTCTTTGACGAAACATGCCAACATATGCTGCCGTACTGCGGGACTCAGTTTCTCTCATACGACCATCGTGATTTTAAAACAACACTATGCAGCCTACCATAGAGCCTCGAGAAGATCCTCAAAGGCACCTCCACTTCGGATCCTTCTAAAGCCCCTTTTCTATCCTATTCTGAGCCAGTCAAGTGACGTCGACAACTCTTACTTAATTAAGGCAGGGAATTGCCAAGCTTTGTACGACTTGGCGCTCTCTCGTGAATTTTTGCCGTACCCTTGAGTTAAAAATAATAATACTATAGGCTAATAGATAAAAATAGAAGATCTTTTTCTTCAGAGTCCAGCAGCAAGCAGCCTGGCTGTTCTAATTTATAATTGTACTTGCCACTAATGATTATATTTTCTATTGCCATTAACTAGAGGGCATGCTGTTGGTGTTAAATAGTTTGTTATTATTAGTAGTATGCGAATAAACATAGATGGGACATACCAGCTTTCCAGTCAGTTTTCACCTACCAGATTACAATGTAAGCTCGCATATTGCATCTTGCTTCTGTGTATTAGAGTCTTAACCTTCGACACAGAAGTAGGCAACAAAACAATTAAAAAGCTTCAAACACTTACCCACATATTCATACAACTCTTTCTCATCTTGTACCATCCAGTACAGCCGTTCTTCACATTTTGCAATAAGATCATGCCACTGGGAACTGTTCGCTTCTCGGTATCCGCAGGGATCTCTCTGGTTGGAGCGAGAGAGAGAGAGAGAAAGAGTCTGGTCAGTAAAGGAGAATACAAATTTATTTGTGATGATTAATGAGTAATTTATGAATGATATTCATTATGTTTAGCGGTAAGATTTAACCACATTTTAAAATAATTCGACGTCCTTTAGCTTGAATAATTTAAGAATATACTTAGAATATCAAAGAACAAAGGCAATATAAAGATATTTCGAAGAAGTTGGCTGATAGACTGTAGGAACAGATTTATGAATTTAAATTATAATCAGTTATGTTTCAAATATTATGGTTGAGGAAGAGGTCTGTTTGGGTGTGTATCCATTCAGTGTATCTGTTTATTTTTGTTTTATCACAGCGCCAATTCATTTTCTTGAGAGCACAAATACTGCTAATCTGCAATGTGTTCATTGTGGAAATTTCCTCCTCACATACATCAAGCTTCGTTTAAGCAAACCAGGTAACTGCAAGAGATTAGCAGTTGCTATGTAACTGATACTGGATTCATTAAAAAAAAAAAAAAATCATTTTAGATGCAGACAACACATGTAAGTTACTCATGACCGAGGAATATTGTTGTGGAGGAATAGGTGAGCCTTTAAATATTTTATATTTTGAAGGTGCGATATTGCTTTAAAATTATTGGGTATCATTGGTGTGGATCATTATACCTAACGGCTGAGACTGAATGTGAATGGACGTGGTTGTTTTCTCATCCTATTTTTCTTTTTTCTGCACAACCCTGTTAATGCAAATAACATGTACAGTACATTTAACTTCGTGCTCGTTGTTGCAAGCTTCAGTGGGGTGGCTCCCCCCAAAGGAGAAAGCAGCTTTATTCTCTTACTTTCTTCACTGGCATGAATCAAAGCAATGTCAGACCATCTACAACAACAATTAACACTCATAGAGCGCAACACCCTCGCTCCAAAAACAATCGTCAGGCAGAATACCTATCTTAACCTTTTACCAATTGTTATAAAAATCGAAGTACTTCACTCCTGCCTGACTCAAATTTTCCACTAATTTGTGTCCTAATTAATTAGTCCACATATGTTTGAGGCGAGCTTCATCTCTGACCTATTATTTTCAAACTCGAATCTCCATCTTTGTTTAACCCACAGTCTTTTCATGAAGTTCTGTGCAAATCATACTCAAACTGTTTAAGTTATGGGGTTGCATATTTGACCTTGCCATGTGAACTTGACCTTTGATGAATAATGTTCTCAAAATCGAATCCCTTACCCTTGCCATTGTTCCACATTTTTTTTTTATATCCGATCAAAAATATTTAAACTGACCATGCCAAGTGACGACGCTTGATATGTTGTTCGTCATAGCAAGACATCAAGCCCATGGTTGAACTTCACCCATAACACGTAGTTAAAATCAGAAAGAAAAAATGGTCCTAGTTACTTTCATCACACACACACACACACACACACACACAC